>JABKKP010000271.1:0-213436 GCA_013624355.1 Fusarium caatingaense
ACCGCCTCCGCGACCACCACCTCCACCGCCGCCACGACGCTTGAACAGCTCGTGCTCGTCGGTGTTGGGGGTTGAATCGACGCGCTTGATGTGACGGGGTCCATCGATGGCCTGAGCGGCCGCCGAGGAGAAGAGCGTGAATAACACGACTGCGAGATCGATTCTCATTTTGTGATTATTCGGAGGTAGACCGTTTCTAACAAAAAGTTGTCGCGTGTATAAATCAAGACGAATGACAAGTCTTGTTTCTAATAATCCAAACGTTGACGATAAAACCAAAAAGTCCGTTCAAGTTTGGAGGTGATTTGATTGGGGTCAAAGTTCAAAGTGGGCAGTTCCAAGGTTTAATACCCGAGATGATGGTTTGTAAGATTGATGACGGGGATCTTTTGGTTGCAGTGCGCAGTACAAGGATCCACAAGGCGTCAGGGATTGATCAATGCGTCCGACTAAGCAAAGGTCTGACGAAGTCTGGGCCACCAAGAGCTGGAGGGACGAGATCACAGGGTCAAATGTATGATCGATGAATGATGATGTGCCCAGAGCAGAGCAGGGGCGAATAGCGGATTTTAAAAAATCAATGATGTAGCGCTGAGCTTCCAGAAGGATTGGGGCGTGATGTGATGTGATCGGCCACTAAGAGCAAGGTCGAGTGTTGTCTTGGCTGAGGTCACAGTGAAGCCGGTTTAGGTAATTGGTTTGAATCCTTTCTGATGGACAAACAGAAAAATAACAGAGCGAAACAAACGTGGGACAATCGTGTCTTTATGTATTTGACATGAACTGCAGGATAAAAACCCTTGTGTCATAACTGTTGGACCAGGCGTTGTTGGCGCTGACAGCTGAATGTGAAATGACGGACCCAACCTCCATCACAAAACTGGGGGAGTCAAGGCAAGGCACAGCACACTCTGTTAGCGTTATGACGTTCCGAAACCAATCTAGTACATGACCGAATCGGTATATTGGCTTTTTGCATTCTCGATTGAGTAGCCCTACGGCTGTGGCTTAGCATGAATTGGCCACTAAGAGTCTATCTCTATCAATCATGGGACTTGAACACTGACAAGAGTCCGACTCAGCCTTGGTGATCCACTGAATTGAGGTCTGTATGATGCTCATAACCCATTGTCTGGGTAGGGTAAAACATGCCTGTGCAGAGCCTGTGCAGAAAGGCATGGGTCAGTGACATAGAGGACCCTTGCTTGGCATGGGCGTATTAAGCTTAGCGCACTTAAGCTTGCAGTGCATAAGAAACTGACCTCTAATTGGTGCAGATCCCTGGAGTGGGTGGAGCAAGGCTGTCACTGAGGCAGATTGCACTTTCAATACGCTCAAAGTCCGCCTGTGGCTGATAGCTGAACATATGGAATTGTGCTACCTTCTGGAATGCATCTTAAAATAGGAGTTAATTAGTCTCTAGACGAGGGCTGAATTACCAAAGTCCGCTATCAAAAGGATGCTGTATCCTACAGTGGAAGAGAAATATGTTCAAGAGAAGACAGAATTTTGATGCGGCTGTGCAAGAATCAGCACGTGGGGAAGCAATCTTATTAGGAAGTCTCCGATAAACCTCTCATATGCCTCTCCTTTACTCTAAACCCCTTGGCAGCGTCAAAAACATCCCATCTCCGATCACAGGCATTGCCTCTCGTCACAGACCGTCAGTGAGGCTGTGCAATTGTCTATCCTTCTAGAAGCATGCACGACGTTTAGCCTCGATCAGGCATCCTTTTTGTTTTTTGCCTGAGGAAGGCTTGGCGAACTAACTTCATTGTGGCGGACTTACCATGGTACAGTAACTGGGCGGATATAGCGCTATTGGTCAAGACAGCAGTAACAGCTGAGCATAGAAGACCAGATGATATGGTTACTTCATGCCAATTGAGCCCAGCAGTTGGGCTACTTACTTTGTCGCTTGAGGATCTTCATTCTTCTGCTCAGTAGGGCGTCTCAGCCTTGAATCCTTTAGTATCACTAGGGTTTCATTAGTGACGATCAGGTGGACTTTCGATGTGTTTAGGAAACTTCATGTTGATCAATGTGCCCACGTTGAACGGGTCTCGCTTGTAGTCATTCCAGTTCCTCTGGGCTGCCTCCTTGTGTAAACTCTATGGTCTATACTCCTGAACAAACTCGGTCGTGACATGCGGGAACTTGGTCTTAAAGATGTTCAATGACAATACGCTGTTCAGCTATGCTAAGCCGTTTACGATACTCAATGGCTATATCTTGTTTGCATTTGTTGTTGAACGAAAAGGCCGATATATCCAAGCTTGATCAGAGTATCAGCAGAGTCGGCTATAGAGAGTCTAAGAGAAGAAATAATGCAGTCACTTCTGCTAGCTTAGACCAACATTCAGGCTGCTTTATCTTGGAGCTCTGAGCCTTAGAAGACAATTAAGTCGGGCTTTCGTGGACTCGGGCGATTAGATCGATTCTTGAGCCGATTAACGACAATTGCCCGCTCAAAGGTCCAGTTCTTATCTTTGCCTAAGCGCACCTTCCATCTGACAACATGATCTGTTGGAACGACATCTCCTTTATCGATGATATTGACTGTCTGGGTTCGGCACATGGTCCTCTTCAGGGTTTGTCTCCCCGGCCCAAGGTCTACAAGCATCGAGTAGTACAAGAACTGTTGGGCAGCCATCAAGCATTTCCACGCCTTGAGGGTTCATTCTCATGGCCTTCTTAAGTCATTCAAATGCTTCATCAGTTAACATCAACTGTTATGATTCCCGAAGCTCGCCATGTCAGCACTGAGGCGATGACTCACGATAACCTTGGTTCGGACCTCGATGAGGATAAGGTTGATCATGAAACACAACTTTCAAATAATAGTTCGTATGATCAGAAGCGTTGTTTTATTAATTACGCCTTGCATGACATCTTATCACCAGATGTGTCACTAGCAGACCACAAAAGGCAGCACTGAGGCAGCATTTCGAAGTATGCTTCTTAATAACAGGCAGACAATTGGACAAATAGAGGATAAGCTTTCCATCATGGATTACACTTTTCAAGCAATATGATTCGAATGTTTACACAAGACCCTTTGCTGCCTTGCCTTGCCTTAATATAAGGTTTCAGCTGAGTATAAAATGCGTGCGATCAGACAACAAACGGGAAGATAGTTGCGCTCTCCTCTAACAATTTCCAGCTTCACACACGCCCAACCACCATCAATCAAAATGTCAACCACAAACGATCCCATGCGCGAAACTACCGTGCGCCCTTCCCAACAGTCCCTTGAAGATATCCTTCAAGGTGTTCAAGGTGTTGAAGCCAAACTTGGCAAGACAGTGGAAACTGTTAAAGGAATTAACGCCAACGTTTGTAAGACGCGGGAAATCGTCAAGGGAATCGGCGCCAACGTTTGCAAGACGCGGGAAGTCGTTAAGGAAATCGACGCCGACCTTGCCGAAACGCGAGAAATCGTCAAAGAAATTGACGCCAAATTTGAAGAATCTAGCAAGCAACTGAGAGAATTCCGTCAATCTTTTGGAGCCAAACTTGACAATCTGCTGGAACAGGTTGAAGGACTTAACAAGAAGCTGGATGAACTTCCGAATATCATCACCATCTTTATCACCGCCCGCAACACTACTTTCGAAAGAGCTAAACTGTAGGCAATGCAGTTCTGGAGTACATCAAACAGAATCGGACTTTCCCTTCGGTGGCACCCAGTTGACTGCGAGCTTTCTTCATGATTATTTTGATAGTTTTGGACTCGGCAATACCACCTGCTCAAACATCTATTGCGATTATTCGTTCTCGTCACTTCCGTACCTAAATACGTAAGAGTGTATTAAACGCTGGGAGCAGCCAGCTGTCAAAACAGGCCGCTTACAAGCTAGCTGCTACCATTTGTGAGTGTGATGGGCCAGACTTGTTGGATCTGCCGGCCACCAGGCTCGAGGCTCATGATGCCAGCTCTCTAGCTTCCACTTCCATGAAATACCACTACGACCGACATCACGAGCGCATGGTAGTTAACGTCAGAGACAAAATATATCTGCGGCTACGCCGCTGATACTTACGCCAAGGGCTTGAAAGAAGTCCAATGTAGAACACATAGGGCTGCCTGACCTAATCTGACCTGACTTGAGCCAAGTGCTGGATGTCAGGCTGATCGCTCTTCAATTGATGTGGGTTCTCGCGGTAGTAATAGCTAATCGCAGCTATAGTGAGAGAGGCAAGATTACTCATAGGTCATGAAGGCGGAGCCTGGAGAGATCTGCTGAATGAACGGAGAATGGGTAGTAATTCTCGCGGACGCGTGGTTACGCATCATGGTTCATGATAGCTCGTTCAATGAATACAGAAATGTCAGCATCTATCAGCCAGTAGCTGTCATGGCTTGTCACTATTTGGAGGAATCGATTATGGGGAGTTTCGCTGCGAGGTATCAGTGTTCTGTGATTCGGAGTATCGTTGCTTCTGCATACCTTCTGTTCGCAGACAGACCTGCCATCTTTATCTTTACTCTATCGTCTATTCATCGTCTAGCATAACAGCATGAGTATTCATACCACCTTTACATCCACGTCGAGATCTACTACAAACTTTAAGGTGGCATCTCAAGAGTCAGTAAAGGGTGATCGAAAGTAGGATTCCTTCGCTGATCCCATAGCCGCATACCCACACATAGAGTCCAATCCCTTGGCAAAAGAACTTCGAGACGAAGATCACTTGGTACATCTATTTACCATTCATAGTCCTACACAACATGCAGCGAGTAACTTTCAACAAAACTGTTAAATTCTGGCAGCGTGAGAAGGGAACAACCAAGACGGATACCATCGAGTGCGTTTCTATCAGCGATGAAGGCCTCAGTGTCCGATCCGTTCAGATGTCGGACTCGAACGAAACAAGCTCGGTTATGGGGGTCTTCTCTTCAGCAGTCCATGCATTGTATTTGATCCCTTAGGCCGATCCAGAGCCACGTCGCCATGGAGTCCTACTTTCTGCACCATTCCCTCATGACCCAACAGGCCTCACCCTCGCCTCGCCTCGACTCGCCTCGCAACACCAAACAACTGCCAAATCGGCCTCCAGTACTCGTCAACGGCTTAACAACAACGGATTTCCAACCGCTTTACTATCCTGAATAGGGCCAGCCTCGACGGAACCCAGCGAGCAACGCTCGCGACAAATAGTTACCGTTTAAGTGGTCCTACGACTCGAACCCACTGGTCTTCAATAACCACACCAGCAACAATAACAACAACAGCGCCACCAACAACAACAGAAACAACAGTAGCAGCATCAACACACTTGGCAACTGCATTTTTGACATCGCGGCCAAAACTGGCCGTCCCACTCCGCTTAGGCAAGACATGCTCAATGTGCCTATGCTGAGAAGAATGGGCAAACACAAATTGACGAAGGACCCTGTTCAAATGGTTGATTAGACCCCTCAGATCACACGACTCGGCCAGTATTGTGGAATTGAGACCAAATTAATGGGATACTGCCTACGCCGCGGTGTACCTAGCCTACGTTCTGGCAAGCAATGTGAGCGATGATTTGCAACGCCGTCATTCGCCTGAGCGCGAGCTCTGAAACTACAGAGATACTGCACCACCGCTGAACTCGTTTGTCCGATTTCGCGCTCCCTTTCGAGATAAGACCAGACTTCACCCAACTGAAGACCTTCACAAAGTCGTCCATACCTAGAGAAGAGGTTACAGAGGGTATTTTCAAAGCGATTATCCATTGGTTGGACGGCCCATCCAATCTTCCACCATGACAATAAGGGAAGGAGCGTTCGGCCGCCATAAGTTTACCTGAGTTCCTTCCCAAACATGCACACCGATTCAGGCGGAGACGCATCATCACTGATCGAAAGACCGCAACACCACGCTTCACAACCATCTCTTTTAAAAGCCAAAAAGAATAATATGATCGATAGGACAAAAAGAAAAGGCAAAAAAGATAAAAGTAAATGCGACCGAGGGGAATCGAACCCCTCTCTAACGCTTGGAAGGCGTTAATGCTAACCACTACACCACGGTCGCTGGTGATTGGATTGTTGAAAGTGGAACTGTAGTTTTGGTATATATATTATCAAATTTCAGGTGGCAGAAAGCATTGTTGATGTGCCCTTCCCTCCTTAGTAGCAGCCTGTTCTGCACTATTCAGCTTAGTGGAGCTAAGAACAACTCGTTTTTACGAGTCAAACCGATGATAGGGCCAAGTCTACTATTAGAGCAGTGTATTCAATGCATATGTTGACAGTTAAGACGGTTGGCGCATATGAATCAAGGGCATTGACAGCGGGGTACAGACACCATGATCTGCGGTAATACATTGCCTGGTCAAGAACAGACAGTGAAGTCTCGGTGTTTATCAGACATCGTGTATCGGTTGCGTCTAACTTCGAGTCTTGTTTTGTGTCATGTCCTTAACACTTCTGTCTCTTGACTACTAACGTATCTCATCAGGGTTAGTTCCTTTATTCCTTTTACTCGCTTGGAGAGTCCTTGGGTGAAATCGGCCGATCTTAATTGATGTAAGCGACAGCTGAGTTTTCCAAGAACTACCTGTTTTACTGGTTTGTCGTCGAGCTGTGAGAGACTCGTGAGCTTCGAGAATGACTGGCAGTGCCATGCTCACTGTCAACGTTGGAGGCAACAAGGGGGCCGCCGTTGAGGTGACAAGGGCAGGTATGTCCAAGAAAGGGTAGCAGAGAATAATAGAGGTCATTACCTCCAGCCTGACTCGAAGCTTTACCAGGGGAACAGGCACCAGAAGATATGAAGAAGGAGAGAAATTATCGCTGCTCACACATCATGGTATCAGAGCTTGACGGCTCATATATTACGGACGAAACAATTTAGTAACTCCCTGTCAACTTATGCCAGCATTTAGAACACTATCGTCTTGTACTATACACTTATCCAGTAGTCGTAGTTAGCTTGTCACATCTGTCATGGCACAACTTCACTCAGATGAGTATGCGATATATATTCATAACAATTTAATTCTTGTGCTATTATTATATCATGTCTAGCATGTAGCTATCTAATTCGTATATCTTTATGCAGTTGTTTTACTGCTATGTTCATATTGCTCATTTACATCTCAATAGCCAACTTGCTGCGAGCTCGCAACTTATATCCATACTTGAACATGACGAAAGGAATCAAGCTCAGAACAGTACCGAACAAGGCAAGAATAAGACCAGCGTATTGGCTACCAACGTTGTGGAAGAAAGCGTTGGCGAAAAGAGGTGTGACAGCACCGAGAGTGTTTCGCATAAGACCCTGTCCGGCAATGGCAGACGAAGAGCTCTCACCGTAACAGTCGGCGGTGTAACTGTATGTACTCTCGAAAACGAAGTAGATACCAAAAGCGATGGGAGCGAGGCCGATGGCGGGACCGACCCAAGAGACGTGGGAGTATTGGGTGAAGCTGTAGATGAAGAGACCGATGGGGAGGAACATGGCTCCGTACATGGCACCGTAGAGACGGGCTTCGGGGGTGACCTTGACATCGGGGTCGGCAACGAGACGGTCAAACTTGCGCATCTGCCAGTGGTGAGCCAACCAGCCGAGGGTGGTACCAATGCAGAGAGAGATGTAAGGAAGACCAGAGACACCCTCACCCCAGCCGTGGTGCTCCTGGAAAGTGATAGGGATGACCGAGAGGAACAGGAAAACAACAGCCCAGCAGAAAGCAATCCAGAGACCGAAAGCAAAGACGACAGGCTCAGTTACGAGCATGTGAATAGCCTTGACGGAACTGGCCTTAAGCATAGCCTGCAGACTAGGAGTCAAGATATCACCAGCAGAGACATATCGCTCATCACCAGTAGCTTGTCGCAGAGCCTTGGCGCGCTTGTGAAGAGCGACGCCACCACGGGTCTCAGGGAAGTAGAAGAAGATGACGAGCAGGAGAGGAACATTAGCGATGCCTTGAATACCCTCAATCCATCGCCATCCGATAGACTGGTTGATGAAACCAGCGTAGATAGGAGCAGCGACAGTACCAAAGATAGCGACCCAAGAGAACATGGCCATGGGGCGACTTCGGTGGTGAGGCTCGTACATATCATCGAAAGTACCGCCGACAAGAATGGTACCGACGCAGCCGAAAAGACCGAGGAGGAGTCGAAGTCCGATGATGGTGTTGATGTCCTGGGCGAGGGCGAGTCCGATGAAGAGGAGTGAGAAGCACAGGAATGAACTGGCGTAGACAACCTTTCGGCCGACCAATTCACAGAAGGGGGCGAGAACCATGGGTGCGATGGCACAGCTGATGTTGAAGGTGAAAAGACCTAATTGACCCTTGATGTTGGGCGCGTCGAGTTCCTCACACATGCTCGCGATACCGGAACTGTAAGCGGTAGTCGCAAGACCGATGAACAGAGTCATCAGGTTCAGGATAGTAGAGATGGATCGCTTGTACCAAGGGTTCCAGTTGAAGGGGTTCTCCTTGTCTCCTGAAGCAAAACCAAGCACGATGTATTCCTTTCCATGCTCCTTGACAACCTCTGTTAGAGTAAGAGGCATGTCAATGTCGACCGTCTTGATAGCACCGAACTCCGGGTCGATAGACTCATTTTCGTCGTTGACATATTTACCGCCGACGATACGTCCAGCAAGGGGTTCACCCTTTTCGTTCTTCAGAACCTCAACATCTGTAGAGTCTGGGTCTGAAGAGCTCTTCTCCTCACTGTTGGCTAGCGAAGGCTGGGCGGTAGAGTTCTTTCGCGAAGGGGGAGCGACAGAGTTCTTTCGGGAGGTAGGCGGCGCAGCAGAGTTTCTCCTCGTTCCCACAAACGAGTTTGCTCTGGAGTTGGCGTAGAAGCTGGTCGGTCTGGAGGCCGAGGGGGATCCTATGGGGAGAGGGGAGCCCGGTCTGGAGTTTGGGGCAGAGAATGAGGGGATGTAATTAGACATGGTGGGCAATGTCTCTCCAAGTGTGGGTTATGTGTGATAACGGAAAGGGGAGATGTGACTGTTGACTCAACAGAGGAAGAAAGAGATAAGAGATATAAGAAGGACGACGATGCTTCGTGTTTTCCTTGCTAGTGTTGGTATGATGACATCGATTGCCTTGCCTTGACTACTTGCCTTATCATCGCACGTTCTTCATTGTCTGGCCGTTGTACGGTGGAGTTTTGTGCTTCTGGTCCACTATACGACCATGAAGCCGCCGAGGTATCGGTGGGCATTGCATTCCCATTTCTGAGTCGTGTTACTAAAAGACCAGATGAAAGGTGACGATCGTCTAGCATTAGCTTCAGGGGCAACATGAACTAGAACATTTGCCTCTTTTCCAGAAGACTAGTTGACAGTTAATCATCATGAAATGCATTTTTCTTGGTGGCCATTTGAAGAGTTGTCGATGTTTTTTGCACCAACGGTCCCTTTTCGGACTTACAGGTAAGGAATAAGACAGGCGGAGCCTCCGGGAGCGCCGGTCCGCCGAATTGTGGGTCTCGGTCCGAGAAGGTATGACGTCTTAAGGGCCCGATATCTCGGCGTTAATTGAAGATCTGATCCTCTTTATTTCCTTATCAGTGCTGAAGCTGAGACCTGAAGCAAAACTTTCATGGCCTTTGATGCTGAGATATAGCTATAGTGGAACTTGTCGGTCAAGTATAAAGCGGTGATGCCTTTTCCTTTGCGTCACTGCGATTTTTCTCGTCTTTCTCGGTAGATATCAAGACTCCGAGTCTGACTCGCGTACCGGTGCCAAGGTGTTGAGTGCATCTGTCATGAGGCTCCGGGAGGGTCAGGGAAGGGTCAGGACATGGGAGGGTCCCTTTGTTCCGCCCTGATATGCTCTAGCATCGTATGCCATACGCGCGATCCTCAAGTCTTGGTGAGGCGATTGAAGGATTCAGTCGTTCGATTGAGGCTATTTGCATTGATGGTGATCTCTTGTTGGGCAGTGATAATGACCTTTTGTTATGTTCTGAGGCGACAGTTGCAGAATGTAGATATCACGAGAAGCAAAGCAATGGATGAGATGCTATACTATACGATGTTATACGATACTACACCTATACCCGCCACTAACCGTTGCAATGAGAAACTAGCAAACAATCTCGATGCCACGATGGCTTCAGGTTCATGACAACAAAACAAGTCTTGCACCCGGCCTTTCTCGCGCTCATTCCAAACAAACCCGAAGCGGAATTACAGCACCCCTGACCCTGTGACTCCACTGATAAGGAGCGAACTGCCGTGAGGCTCCCAGTGGATACAATCCTCGGTGAGGCGGTGGATCCGTGAAGAGATCTTCCTTGGCGCGGTGCAGGGATGAGACGGCGCTAAGAAAAGCTTCCATACGGGTTCCAGAGAATCTTTTAAGGCAAATCAAAGATTGTTTTGCACTAGATGACGACATGTTGATGTATTGGAAGCTAAGAATTTGCTTAGACTTTTTAAAAGTTTGACAGGAGGTGAAGCTCCTAATGATGTGGGTTGAGCAGTTGAGCAGTGTTGCAATTGCACTGACTTGATAACTGGAGCTTGATGTTTGCAATTTTGCTCGGTATGTCCGTGAGTTCGGTGAACTGGAACGGTATTCGTAAGCTAGATGATTGAAGAATTTCGAGATCGGCGTTCTTTAGAACGTGGTCGACATTGTCACTCCGCCGCCACAACGGTTCAAAGAGTTGGAGTGACAATTTGTACCAACAATCCGGATCATTTTTAATTAAGCTTAAGTCGCCTGTAACTTCTCAGGTCTTCATTTGACCGAGAAAACTGTTGCATCGATTTAATCACATACATAATGTGAAACTGGAGTTGGCGTCGTAATGCATATGGTTAATCTCAGTTATAAAAAATCTCATACCCTGGAGCTGACAAGTGACAACTAGGCACAACCTCAATTACAGCAGTGAGTTACATATGAGTAATGTGTGATCTCTATGAGAAGTGAAGACGAAATGATAAAAATATATAAATGCATTTTTTAATGACATCTGCGGCAAACGCGCATCTGACGATATCAGTGGAGAGATCACATGATCCCCACTTCTAGCCAGAACCATAAAACCAATATACCCTCAACCCCTCCTTGACATCGTTATCACCACCAAACCGTCATATCCACTTCAAATCAATTCAAAATGGTCTACACAATTGTCGTTCACCTCTACGCCAAGGACGATGAGGAGTCCCTCAAGAAGCTCACCGCCAAGCTGATCGAGGCTAGCCGCGTCTACTCCCAGGACAAGGAGACTCTGTCTTGGCACGTTATGCAGTCCACCTCTGACAAGCGTGCCTTTACCATTGTTGAGCGCTACGAGCAGGAGAGCGTAAGTAATCTCAGAATCAGAGGATAGAAGTGAAGTACTGATTAGTTGTACAGAGCCAGGAGTACCATCTCAACAACCCCTACTGGAAGACTTTCGACCCTTACGTCATTCCTCTGCTCGAGAAGCCCATGGACTTGAGACGTTTTGAGGAGCTTGATACTAGCAAGGACGTCGAGGTTCCTCAATAGATTAGTCAATTGGCTATAGAAGATCTCTTAATATCAAAAACCTCAAATTAAGATATCCAATATCAAACGTCGTCATCAACTTAGTGGGGTCATCATAATACAAAGTGGAAACCTCATGATAAGCTCACTTACTATAATTCAACTCAGGATAATCAGGCAAATGCCATCCTCCCTTTTCCTCACTCGAAAACCTCGAAACCAAAGCCGGGATCCTCAAAAGACAAATCAACCAAGCAAACCACTGAAGCACAGTAACGCCCCACTGCGTATCCGGTATAAATGTCTTGATGACATTCAACTTAACATTCTGAACCTCGTCGATAAACGGTCGTAGCGTGTCATCGTAGTTCACAAATGCTAGAGGTAGATCATCAGGGTTTCGACCGATTTCGCCAGCTAGGACATATGCTCCCACGAAACTCGCTGTAGTTCCCATGCCGCTGAAGGGTGAGGGGCAATGTGCTGCATCGCCGAGGAGGACGACGCGGTTCTTGGACCAAAGGGGCGTTTGCACTTGGACGACTTCTTGGGAGTAGAAGTTTTGAGTAGTTTGCATGCCTTTGAGGAAACGGTCGATTTGCCATCCCGCGTTGCGGAATCTTTGGGACCAGAATTGCTTTTGTTGTTCAACTGTTCCTTTGTGAATGGCGGATGTTTCAGGAGAATCATCTTTCAGGATGAGATAGACCTGAGTTTCAGTTGAATTGTGTGTTCGACGAAAGATCATTCTTCCTTCTGAGGCAGAATATGTCCTTCGAATATTCGTATCACCCTCCTCCCGTGGAATGAAATAATACGCCATGTGAAGACCAAGCTGGCGATAAGGATCCGGCATACCAGGTGGATTGATAGCTCTTCGAATCCTCGAGCCCTGTCCATCAGCCCCAACCAACAAATCAAACGTATCAGTAGTCCCATCCGAGAAATAAGCATAAACCTGCTTATCATCCTGCTTAAAGCTCTCAACAGTCTTATCAAACATGTACTCCACATCATCCTTCGTAGCATCATATAAAATCCTCACAAGATCACCTCTCATAATTTCATACTCTGAAGTAACAGATTGAGCGCCTTTGCCTGATTTATTGGCCATGATTGTACCAATGATCTTTCCGTTAGTGTCGACGAAGCCTACGCCTGCTTCGTCAACGAGCTTTGAACGGATGACTTCATCGAGACCCATGCGTTTGACAGTTTGGATCCCTTGTTCGCGGAAATCGATTTGGGCTCCTGTTGCGCGGAGGGCTGGGAAGCGTTCGACGATTGTTACTTGGTGGCCTAGACGGGCGAGCCAGAAGGCCAATGCTGGGCCGGCGCAACCACCGCCGCAGATTAAGATTTTGAGGGATGTCATTGAGTGGTGATTATAATTTTCGTATTGAAGTACAGGGTGTTTGATCTGCTTTACAGAAGTCTTGGCAGGGGTCTTGTTCACTTAAAAGCACCAACTCGGATAACTCGGATGAGGCGTTCACTTGTAAGACGGCTTATTCCAGATCCGATTATGAGTGCATCCTATCAGAAAGCCTGTTATACGAAAATCGATTACACGCTCTCGCCGATTATGATTTCATTGAAGCTTTCAAACATTCTCCGAGCTTGATGTCTCTCCGGTTGGCATTGTAGACAATTACACGTGCTTGTAGGTATTATAAGCTCACCTCTACAATCTTGTGAGTTGGTGACATTGAGATCCCGACTGCGCACGGAGTCCTGGCATTTGGCGATCTTGTAATTAAGACAAATCAGCATATGCATTGTATAAGTCCATTTTTGGTAATAGTGATGTCGGTGTTGGCTGATCTTCAATCGGGTTTGGCATCGGGTCTGACCCGGAGGTCATTCTCGGGAAAGAGCATATGCGGGGTCGCCCGACTGATACCACCCTCCCGACTTCGGTCCCTGGGACGATTAAATACCGGTTGCTTCAATTCTCTCAGACATTAAATATCACAAGATCTTAATATGGCGACTAAGAACTGGGAAGAAGTTGCTGCTCAGAAGCGACAGAAGCAAGCAGAAGATATCGCAGCTTTTGTCTCGGCAGAGTTATCCGATGCCGAACAGCGAAGGGAGTACCACAGCTCAATCACGGGGATCGACAATATTACTCTGTTAGCAGAAAAGATTGGCCAAGGGGAGTATTCCACTGAGAATGTTACGAAGGCTTATATCTCGCGGTAAGCACAATCGCCACAGCACTGTCTGTTGATGAGTACTGATGGTCATGTAAGTGCGATTGAGGCACACAAGAGAGTAAGTCGATTGAGGCTCCTGAAATTTGATGGGCACATGCTAACATAATTACAGACGAACTGGTAAGTCACTTCAAATGTGTCTCGTACAAGACGTCGTATTGATCAGAAGTGTAGCCTCACGGAGATCCTCTTCAATGATGCCCTAGCTCAAGCCCGAGAACTCGACCAGTACTACACTAAAGAAGGCAAGACAAAAGGACCATTCCATGGAATCCCAATCAGCCTGAAAGATCAATTCAACGTCAAAGGCCATGATACTACTCTAGGTTACACTGGCAAATCCTTTAAGCCAGCTTCTGAAGATGCAGTTCTGGTCAACATCCTCAAGAAGCTGGGTGCCGTTGTGATTTGCAAGACCAACCTTCCACAGAGCATCATGGTAAGCGAACACGATCATATGGAGATGATGATAGCTAATGGATGTAGTGGGCTGAGACTGATAACCCTCTTTGGGGCTTGACTGAGAACCCCATTATTCCTGGTTACACGCCTGGAGGTTCGACGGGCGGTGAATCAGCGCTTCTGTATTCTCAAGGAAGTCTTGTAGGGTTTGGATCCGACTTGGGTGGTAGCATTCGCATGCCAGCTCATTTGATGGGATTATATGGCTTCAAGCCCAGTGTAAGTCGTCTCGTCTTTTACCGATCTTCACACTAACAAGACGTAGAGCCCTCGTCTACCTTACTACGGTGTACCTGTCACAACCGACGGCCAAGAACATGTCCCCTCATCAATCGGTCCCCTTGCGCGCTCAATGTCATCAATTCATGATGTGACAAAAGAGATCATTCTTCAAGAACCTTGGACCCAAGACTGTCGCTGCGTTCCGATCCCCTGGCGCCAGAGTGCATACGACGATGTTCTCAACCGCAAGTTGACAATCGGTATCATTCGTGACGATGGAGTCGTGAGGCCTCATCCCACTATCTCTCGTGTACTTGAAGAGACAGTCACAGCTCTCCGATCTGCAGGTCATGAAGTGATTGAATGGATCCCCGATCGCCACGCAGAGGTCATCGAAGTCATGGACGCGTACTTCACCGTCGACGGTCTCGAAGATGTTCGTCGTGATGTAGAAGTAGGAGGTGAACCCATCATCCCTGCTGTTCAGGCCCTCGTCGACCGTGGAAAGGCCATTTCCGTATTCGAATACTGGCAACTAAACAAGCGCAAGCGCGAACTCCAACAAGCCTACCTAGAGAAGTGGAATAACGCCATCTCAGAAAAGACTGGCCGAGTCGTAGATGCGCTCATAACACCCGCTTTAGTACATGCTGCCGTACCGCATAACAGTATCAAGTGGGTTGGATATACCAAGGTGTGGAATCTGCTTGACTATACGGCTTTGGTGATTCCAGCTGGAAGGGTTGAGTCGCAGGATCTTGAGGCGAAGTGGGATCATGAGACTAGGAATGAGAAGGATGAGTGGTGCAAGAAGCTTTGGGAGGAGAAGAAGGAAGAGATGGCGCAGCATCAATTACCGGTTGATATCCAGATCGTTGGGAGACATTTGGAGGAGGAGAAAGTATTGGCTGTTGGGAAGGTCGTGGATGATCTTTTGCGCAGTCGATCTCAGTAGTTTATGTCGAGGCCCGGGGTGATAGACAGGCCCGAGTGTACAGGGATGTAGACAGATGTTAGATGCAAGTGGAGTTTAGGTAGACCTTGTTATTTTAGATCTTGCTATCATAAAGTCTTATTCTTCTTAGTCTTCCGTATCCCAAGACTACCCTAACTTTAGACTATATTTACTGCTACTAAAGCTGACCTCAATAACCCCAGTAAGACTCATCTCGGGTTTGCATATCGGTGTTCCGCCTCTCGCATCCAACGGTGGTAGCAGCTTGTTCTCTTAGCAACTGGCTCATCCCTTTCTTCTTCGATCGTAGCCTCTGCCTAACCAGAACTTAGATCACTGCTGACATTGCCATGCTCATTCGCTGTTGGCATTCCTGTAACGAAAGCCACGGTGGCCATACACAGCAGGGTTATCTCTCAACGCCTAGGACCTCAATATATGTGCATGTACTTCTTGGCTTCTGGCACCTAGTTCCTCGCCTGTGATGGACGTAACCATCATGGCAGACAGGAAATGTCGTAAAACATCCGCCACATGTGCCCTACCCCAGTCTCAGGGTGTCAGAAGCAATAACTTCTAGAAGCATAAGAGACGAAATACTTTAGTTACTTCATGTTACTTTAGACCCGCTCTTAGGTTACTTTATTTTAGCAACCTAAGCCTTAGAGGATAATTCTTCTGCTACCCACTTGCTCAGTCTGGCATGTCGCAAGCAGCCGTCACGGCAATACCAGGTTGTCGTGATGGAACTGTCGCACCCCTTCAAATCGAAAGTTTCTCCATGGTTGAATTAGCTTGAGGTGGATAGAGACTTGGGTCGACAAATTCCTGATCTGGACCACCTTAGCCCGGACATGAACGTGAGTGCCTTCTCATTGACCTAAGTGAAGTTATTAGCCAGATACATATCCATTGAACCTTTTCTACAAACCTAACATGACCAATCTGTTCGCCTTCGGTGGTATCGGCTACCGCTTGAGCCACCTCTTCATTGTCCGTACTTCTGAACAAACTCATGGAATACAGAAGTGTCATACGTAGCCACGCACTGTAAGTAAGCTGACTTCTCAGCCTCTTCCGTTCCACTAAGCTCAATCATCCTCCGCGATAAGGCAATTACTTCAGGAGAGTGCCTCGCGATGCCAAACCATTTTCGTTCATCTACTTGTATCCGCTCGAAAGCGTCTATCCAGAGAGAATCCCATCTATCAAGAGAGCGTAGGACCATGGATAAGTAGTCAGGTGTCGTGATGGACGTGCGACAGTGGAAGACGTGACGCATCAGACCTGTTAGAGAAGAGTTAGTGGTGAGCCTGACTTTAGCCAGGAGAATACCAACCTCCACTGATGAGAAATAAATCTGTGGGATCCAACCTTCCAAAAGACTCTTTGAGTGAGTTCCAATCATCTGAAAGTAGTCCAGATACAGCCTCGCGGCGATTCGATGGATATGCTCTCGTCAGTTTATGTCTAAGTCTTTTAAAAGCCACACCTGAATCTGCCTCCCATAACTCGCTCAAACAAGGGAGATGTCCCGCCATTTCCTTCACAGTCATAGCAGGTGGATGATTGCAGAATAAGCTCATAAGAGTATCATTGGTAAACGTCCAAGAAACCACTCTGATACAAGTCTCTCGATGGACAAACTCCTCCCAGCTCACCTCCTCTGGGGCATGTTTGAGACCAACCACACCAGTCTTTCTCAACACTGCCACAAGCGTTGGTATACGCTTACTAGCAATCCTTCGTCGAGCTTCAGTGTGATTTGTGCTACCCTCAAGACTATTCATCAGAACCGCAGCTTGACATATCTCAAGCATGTGTTTAGATGTAAGAGGAGTGACATCATGATCTGCTAGTCGTTTCAGCTCTTTGAAGATATACTTCTCGGCAAGCTCAAGTAGTGATGCTGTTAGGAAGTGTTGAGGAGACTGGTCGAGATATTGCAAGTAAGCAGTCCCGGTTAGAATGACGGCTAACAGAAAATGAGGCGCTATCTCATCAAGGTGGAACGTTGGCCAGTGGATGGGCGGTTTGTGATAGTATCTTCGACGGAAAAAGGCAATGAACGCATTGTGAAAGTGAGATGCAGTAAAGAAACTTCTTTGATCGGCGTGTTCCAGCGCTTCTCTTAGATGAGGTTTGTTAGTGACCATCCCGTGAAGGTCACTTGACAAGGTGGCGATTCGTGTTGTAAGGCTATCGGTCGCAGTGGCTGGAACATTGAAGATGTCATGGAACTGGAATCCATCTCCAGGATTCTCGTAGTCAATAGGTTCATCGAGTAACATGTCCGACAAGTTCAAAAGCAGAAACTTCGGATCAACAGTCTCTGCATCCCATTGATCCTGATGTCTCCAAGTCGGCTCCTCCGACGTCCTCTCGGGTTCAGCAGCAACGGTAACATCCAATGAAGTATGGCTGGGATCGCTAGCCTGTAATAAGAAAGATAAACTGTGCCTCTCGTCCTTCGGCCTCCCATCGACAATAGACCTGTGTGAAACATCATGACATAGCGCGCTGTAAACACACTCAATACCTTTGGCCGCACATCGCCCACACGGCAAGCCCGCGTTACAAGAAAGCTTTGCCCTCGCACAATTATCACAAGCGCGAAGCTTTCTTCCCCGTTTGGCGGTTGGTGGTAGAGGGCGGCCCTGTCGAGCTGAACATGAGCGCGTATGTCGACGAGCGACATCCGCTCTACCAAATGACTTGTGGCAGAAAAGACATTGGTTTTGGGGCGAGGCGATTGGCTTGCTGCAGGTTGGACATTGTGGATCTGCCATAGTAACGGATTGGGATGGGATGGGAAGAATGAAGTTGATGATGTGGAAATTTCCCGAGAGAAAGGAAGGATAAGTGGGGCTATGTGGTTATTTCCCGAAGGGGACCACCGTGTAAGTGGGCATGTATTTAATGGGGATCTCTCTGTTCTCTGCCCTCGTCTTAAATCAATTGTCACTCGTTATTTCTGTTATTTCAGGTTCGAAATGAATCGATTGCAGTTGGTTAGATGTAGGTATTCGCTGTATCCTCTAACCAGCTTGACTTACACCTTGCAGTTGCAACCCGGCCACTGGCCCTCACGCCAACTATCCAGACACCAACACTCAGCCTTGGAGAACAACAAGGAAGAACAGTATCTACAGCTATCCCAAAGAAGCTTACTCCAAGACATCCAGTATCACTAGCTGAAGAGAAACCAAGTAATTTGGTTGACTATGCTTTGTACGTACCACCCTACCTGTCTCAACAACATCCTAACGGATGTAACACAGAACAACCGTCGATAAACTCGCCAACTGGGCGCGACAGGGCTCTCTTTGGCCTTTGAGTTTCGGTCTCGCATGTTGCTCTTTGGAAATGATGCACGTAAGGTAAGCAAAGGGAGTCATGGTGCTTTGATGAGAGTGTCAATTCGTTAAGAGAAACTTATCCTAACATACATTAAAGCATGCCAAGATACGATCAAGATCGTTTAGGAATCATTTTCCGCGCCTCACCTCGTCAGGCGGATGTCATGATTGTAGCAGGGACAGTCACCAACAAGATGGCCCCCGCTCTTCGACAAGTCTATGACCAGATCCCTGAGCCGCGATGGGTGATCAGCATGGGGTCTTGTGCTAATGGCGGAGGATACTATTATTACAGCTACAGCGTTGTACGTGGAGTTGACCGTATAGTCCCTGTTGATATGTATATTCCCGGTTGTCCGCCTACTTCTGAAGCTCTTATGTATGGTATCTTCCAGTTACAGAAAAAGATTAGGAATAGTAGACCGTCGAGGATCTGGTATAGAAAGAGGTAGAAGGCGGCAACCTGCAGATTGGGTATTGTTTAATTGTACATTTGCATGGGAAAGCTAGAAGGGTATTCTCGGATATAAAATTAGAATGAGCTTTGAAAGAGAAACCTGTCCAAGTCAGAGTAATCGAAGCCTGCCAACTCTCCAGCTAAGTTATTAAACCACCTCATATCATCCATGACCTGCGGTGGAGCCTCAACCTGAGGCTCTGATAGTGGGATAATGGGAAAACTCTTGACGATATCACCCAAGTCCGTCGCACATTTCTCTTTTCTTCGTTGTTGCATCAATATGAGTAAAGATGCTGTGTTCATCGCCTCCTTAGTGGCATTAGTGTCGTATACTGTAGCGATGTTACTGAGACACTGCATGGCGTCTTTGAGCTGTGCCAGAGACTCTCTTGTGTCAATAGCTAGGAGTAAGCATATGATTTGGAAGGGCACGTTGGCCATTTGATGCCACGGAGAACGAGCGTCAAGGATAGCTTGGGCGGCTTCGATACCTCTGAGGGTGATTGAAAGTATCTTATCGAGTGTCTTGCCAGTGAAGGATGTATTCATCGACTGTAACCTACGGCAAAGACATAGAGCCAAATTGCACTGAGCCATGATCGAAGGTGGAACTGAGTGAACGCGATCAAGCACCACTGAAAGGGAAGCCTCAAGCTCAGACGTGTCTCGTGTTTTGTTCGGGTCGAGAGCTGTCGAGTATGGCAAGAGCTCCATGATTTCGTATGTGTAGTCTCCTTCTCTCGCTACTGGCATCTCCAGCGTCGAGTTGCAGAGAATAGTTCTGGATCTTCCCATATCGAAAGAGATCCAAATATTCAGATGTTCCGAAACGGCGAATAGCCTTCTCCTTAGCTCTGCGTCAACTTGCTCCTCGGCCACCTGAAAAACTGATTCTTCGCTTGGTTCGCAATGTAGGCCAGCTGCTTCGAGCATGTGCATAAGGATGGAACTAGCGATCCATGCTGTATGTGGTGTCTCTGCAGTCCTCAGATATATCACTCTGAGTAACCACCCCGTGATCTCAGTGGAAGAAGGAGTGTCGGACATCTTTTGCTCAAGGATAAATCTGGCTGTTTCTATCAGATCAAGCTCCAATGGCGATGGTTCAACTTCCGAGAACAGGCATCCGATAGCTGCTATGCCACACAGAACTGCATCTTCAGATGGATCATAAGCGAGGCCAGCCCATCTGTTCTGGATGATACGTGAAACCCAATCGCGATCGATGAAGCCGTAGATAATGTCCAACTTTTCAAAATAGATGGTATTGAGATTACTCATCTCATCCCGCGAAAGCATCTCAGTAATTGGTCTCGAAACAGGAGATTGTGATTCTCTTCTTGCTCCAAGAAAAGCATTCCATGAGAAAGTGTGCATCCGAGGTGCACTTTTCGGATCCAGTCTCAACGCCAGCCTTCTAAGAAAGGCAGCCCCAGAGTTTGCCTCAAGGGACTGAAGATGATGCGGTGATGCCGCGCGAGGTTTGACTTCTTTTTCAACATGTACTGGAGGTGATGGCAGAGGCGGTGCTTGGTCCGCTTCGACTGTCTTTCTCTTCTTGTTGGCAGGGGTTTTGTAAGTGCACTCATACTCGAAGCGGACACAGGCTCCGCAGGGCTGATTGCCGTCGCATTTCCGTTTTAGGTCCCTGCATGTTTCGCATGCTAATCTGGACCGTTTCCGACCTTGAGTGGAGGACATGGATTCAGTATTGGAGGCACCCGATGAATAATTGATGAGAATGTAAGTTGGAATTGGAGAGTGTACGGGAAGTGTAAGCTGCGGTCGGAAGAAACGGCCCGAGCGGATATTTCGGCTATATCGGAATCCTCGGCAAGTGTAATACACGAGTGGAAGCTCCTTCTTTTGATGCCGATATTAGGTCTGGCTATCAACACATATCAGAATTTGAATCAGGTATGAGATATTGTCGTGGAAAGTGTGGGTCAACTTCTACGAAGTGTTAGAACCCCGCCTGAGGGGTCTCTGTAAGCCCGGTCAACGGCCTCGATCGTATGCTACCACAGTATCCATTGAGTATAAACTTATAGGTAGATATAAGAAAGAAACCCCGAAGCTCAAGGCAATAAACGGCCTATTTTTATAGCTGATGTACTTAGTTTACTTCTTGGTCACCTGTCCCCAGCATGACATTGATTTGATCCACGTCAGTAGGTAGCCTAGAAACCCGTCTACCCGCTGGGTTGAGTAATCCAAGGTCCAGATTTAATCTGGCTGACGCAGAGCCCGGGTAAGGCTTGCGATCCGTTCCTTTGCCCAATAGTTTCTCAAAGAACGAAATGAAATTTTCAAAGTAACCCTCCCGTTGCTTTGTGTCAATTGAAGGCGAGCACTCCGTCATGTGGGAATTGTTCTGCTTTGACGATTTTGACGGCCTGACAGCAATGGTTTCTTGCCATACTGATGCCCACATCACATCAGTAACACCCAATGTCTCTTTGAAATATTTGGCCCTGAGTTCTCTCCTTATTTCCAATAACCATGGTTTCTCGTCGATCCCGAGTTCCTTCCGGGCTTCCAACAACTCTGATAATCCTACTGTGCCACAGAAGGGTATCAGGTTTTTCCAGCGCAATGCATCGTCTTTGCTGTCAAAGATTAAAAAGCCATTCTTGAGACGTGATGTCAGGCCGGTCTTGACAGTTATGGCGCTTCCAATAGAATTGCTTTCAATGTGAGAGAGGCCGGGCTGGCCTTGGGTCTGTTGATCGAGAAACTTGACATAAAGTTCGTGGTACTGAGAGTGAGAGAATACAAGCTCAATCTCGGATGAGTCTGTGTCGCATTTCGGCTTAAAGGAAATAATGCAACGTGGCGGTGCCATTGCTTGTCAGGCTACAGACTCAGCTGGTATTGCTTGGAATACGATATCTACCATTTTTCTTTTGAAAAGAAACTTTGGAAACAGAGAAACGTAGCCGAATAATATAATCGCCAGATGTCTGCCTTGTGACGTGGCACGGCGCAAGCCTCCACGCAAACGTGCATGACTGGGTAGCATTGGAACATTATGCGGCTAAGTCATTGGGGTAGATTGAACTGAGGTGGATGCTGACGGATATCATATCACCATAGCCCAATTTATTACAATAATTGCTCGTACCTAAGAGTGATGTGCCGTGATGAATTGGTTCAGCAAACACAGCAGATCAGGAAGAGAGGATGTAGAGAACAAGGCCCAAATCGATCTCGATCTTGACAGCAACCGCTGGCCTCTGGATCTTGATATCGACAACATCATTACTATCGTTGTACAGAACGATGCGGAAAAGGGAAACCAACCGGAGAAGGTATGTCATATATTGATTAGACACATTATCGCTGTAATTAACAATACCAGAGCTATTCGATCAATTTCGCAGTCCTACAAAGGATACATATCAGGCAGCTAAAGGTCAAACTGGCCCAACAGGCTGCTGCGCTGAGGTTTGAAGCCAAAGAGCCATTCGGCTGGCAATACAATCTTGAGAGATACGGTAAATCCAACACTATGTTCATTGTACATGACCAAGGTGGCTAACAATCAGACTCCAGTCCAAGCCCTTCGAAATTATGAGTATATGGAGAAAAGAAGCTTGGAGGCAGACGACCCTTTCTATCTAAGCGGGGAGAAATGGCTAGACAGAAACGTTCTTGAGAGGATCATCGGGAAAAACGAAGACAGACTGAAACAAGACGACAAGAGCAACGAGTTCGACTCCGTTGGATATTGGCAGAAAGGTCCAAATGACCCGGATCGATTCAGGGATACGAGAAGAGATAATTATCGAAGGAATCGGCTCACAGGATTCCACAAACGCCTAGGCGTCGCGGCCTTAGCTGGGATCTTTCTAATCGTACCGATGTGGTTGATGGTTCTTCATAACACCCTCTGGACAGCTTTGGTCTCTACGACAGTCTTTGTTGCTGTGTTTGGAGTGCTAGCGGCGTGGTTTCTTACGAGTTTTATGGAGGTTGTATCGAGTACTGCTGCGTATGCTGCTGTACTTGTTGTTTTTGTAGGGTTGATCACTGAGATGAACAACGAGTAAGAGACAAGACTTACAGATACCTGGGATAAGTGGATCTACTTTTGGATAGCTAGTTGAAGGAAGACGGTAGGCATCGGGTTTAAGAACCTTGATGATGTTCTACTTTGAGTAATTCGTGAGTTCATCTGCCTCTAGCGTTCAGCCTCGTGGGTCTATGAGCGGAAATGCACCGCATAAGGCGTTGGGTCCGTAAGGACGGTGGAGATGATCTGTGATGATGATCTTATCAATCTGATAACACAAGCGGAAGATCTCCGGTGCATGCAAGCGGATAAATGAGTACTTATACGTGCGTTCTTCCACTTGCCTTGTCGAAACCTAGGAGCACGTTTTCGTTTTCAATACCTCTTGTCAGTCATGGACCGTAAGCCGAAAGCTCTCATAGTAGGCGCCGGTATCGCTGGTCTATCTGCAGCATGGTGGCTCGACAAAGCTGGTTGGTCCACCATCATCATCGAACGAGCACCCGCGATTCGCAATGGGGGTTACATGATGAGTCTGTCGGGTCGCTGTCTGGGGACGATCAAAGTAATGGGTCTATACGAAGATCTAAAGGCCATCTCATACGACGTTGACAAGAATGTGCTTCACGATAGCAAAGGTCGTGAGCTTATCAGCTTCAACTATGAAGACGTTCACGGCGGGTCGGAGAGCTGTGCTGTTTGTCGAGGTGACTTAGCTGCGTTACTGGCTAAAGCCTTACCTGAGTCGGCTACTATCCAGTTCAATGAGACGTTGGACAGGGTCGTTGAGATCGAGGATGGGCAGAAGATACGCGCGACTTTGACAAGTGGCGAGATTGTGGAAGCTGATTTATTGATCGGTGCTGATGGGGTTCGATCATCAGTTCGAAACATGTTCTGGAAAGATGAGGATTGCCTGGAGGATCTTGGTCTTTGCTATGCGACATACGGCGTTGAGCAGACGGAACCGTTGAAAGCGAGCTGTGTCTCATTCAACAGCCTGGGCCACCTGGACATCCTGTACAGACTGCGGGATGATAGACTTGCGGCGCTTCACATCTGGCGCGACGATGGCTCTGCACTAGGAGATCGGGCTTTGGGATTTGGTCTTCTTCGCAAGGTCATTCCTGGACCTCCCACGATAGCCCAAGCCATCGATGTTGCCGAAAAGTCGGGCTCGTCACCCATCATCGACAGCCTAACACTGGTCAAATTATCCAGCTGGTCCAAAGGCCGCGTTCTCCTCCTCGGCGACTCAGCGCATTGTCTTACCCTCCTCTCAGGTCAAGGCGCTGCTATGACCCTTGTATCAGCTGAAATCTTGGGTAAGGAGTTGATGACAACGGAGGATATCGCACAGGCACTTGCCAATCATGAGAAGAAGCTTTGGCCGACGATTAAGAGGTTGCAACATAGAAGTAAGAGGCTTGCCTCAACTTACATCCCAAAGAGTGCCTTTATGTATTATTTGGGGAACCTGCTTATGAAGTTTCTGCCGTATTCGTGGATCGTGTCGTGGCATTCAAGTGGTGCCGAGATGCATTTAATCGAGGAAGGGGAAGATCAGACTCAGAAGCAGTAAGATGAGGTAGTGTGAATATGTTCTTGCAGGCTGGAATTGTTACTCGGCAGCGTTCAAAAGAGTATCACAGGTGGAGGCGCAAGTAATTGAGTGGTTCGAACGATGTAAATTGTACTATCCTTCGCAAATGATATCATCCATTCATAGTCCTGCTAAAACTAAATGTCATAAAATGATTCGCAAACATTTAAACTTCAGAAGAAGTCTTCTTCTTGTGGAAGAAGCAAGGCATGCAAAGCTGAGCCATCTCAGTCCAGAAGCCAACAGGGGGCTCGGTGAAGGTAGCCTCGTAAGCCTCAATCTGGGGTCGCTCCCAGACAAGATCAACCTCGTGGGGCTTGAGCCACTTGGTCTTCTTGAAGACCTTCCAGCCAGCGAAAAGGAGAACAGCGAGGATCTGCATGGAGTAGTTCTGGAAGAAAACCTCGACGTCGAACTTGGGTCGGAAAGCGTAGTATCCGTAAGCGAGGACGAGAACGAATTGCACGGCAAGGGCGATGTAAGCACCGTAGGGCTGGAAGTACCCGTAGTAGGGACGCTCGGTCTTGCGGTCGACACCCTGAGCGACACAGGCACGGTGATAGTTGATGAAGGTGATGTTCATGATCATGAAAGTGATGAGACCGCCACCAGTGACAATGCTGATCAACCAGCCGAGGACCTTGGCAGAGCCGTTGGCAACCTGGAGGAAGGAGAGGAAGGGGAACAGCATGGTGATGCAGAAGCAGTAGATGGGAATACCGCTCTTGTTGCAGTATCGCAGGAATTGAGGGGCGCGGCCTTCAAGGGAAAGAGAGTAGAGAGCACGGGTAGCACAGTAGGTGTATGTGTTACCGGCAGAGAAAATAGATGTGAGAATCAGGAAGTTGACGAAGTGAGGAAGACCCTTGATGCCAAGGTTGGTCATGGCAATGACATAGGGGGAAGAAGCAGCGTTTCCAGTGCCACCAGCGCCGAAGTAGATGTCGACGAGCTTGGGGTCGGTGTAAGCACAGCAGATGCCGACAGCGAGGGCACCGACGATGAAGAAGATGCAGAATCGGTAGTAAACGGTCTTGAAGGCGCTCTTGATGGTGAATGTAGGGCGTTGAGCCTCAGCAGAGACCATAGAAATGTACTCGGGTCCGACGACGGTGAAGGAGGCGCTGAAGAGGGCAGCGAGGAAGCCTTCGAAGCGGCCCTTGTCGCCTTGGCTGAGGTATGTAGTGAAGGAGCCGGGGTTGGAAAAGTGTCGGAAGCCGTAGGCATCGTGCTGGGGGTTACCACCGCACATGGTGACGAAGGTGAAGGCAAACAGGATGAAGATGAGGATGAGCTTTCCACCTGAGAGCCAGAACTCGGATTCACCATAGAAGCGGACGGCGAGGACATTGAGAAGACTGTGGTGGTTAGTGTTGTTCGCAGTAATTGAAGAGAGGTAACTTACCCGTAGCAGATGATGACAGCAGCGCAAATACCAGCAGTTGGACCAGCTTCAAGAGCTTTAGGACTCCAGAAAGATATAACAGAAGTCAAAGCAGTAATCTCAAAGGGAATAATCAGAGCCTCATAGAGGAAGAAGTTCCAGCCAGCGACAAAACCAAGAGCATCGTCAGCCCAGTAACCGGCTAAGCGAACAAAGCCACCAGCAACGGGCATGTATGTGTTCATCTCAGCAATCGAGTTGTTAACGAGAGCAAGGACAAGAGAGTAGAGTGTGTAAGCGATGAGAAGACTGCCAGGACCGCCCTTGGCGAGACCTCCACCGATGGAGATGAAGAGGGCTGTTCCAATGGAACCACCTGCGGCGATAAGCTGGATCTGACGGTTGTTGAGTCGTCGATGGAGATGACCCATGTTATCGTCGATGCCATATTGAATGCTGGAGGCATCGCCTGCAACGGCTGAAGCCTTGCCGGCTGAGTTTCTTCTCTTTTCGTCGTCTGACATTGTGATTGTGAAGAGAATAGGAGTTTGAAGAGGAAGGAGGTGATGAGGGAAGATGTTTGTTGGAGACGAGGTCTGAGGAGAAAAACAAACACTGGAACGGGGAGGAAAGAGCGACTATTAAATAGTGAGTCCTCGACTGAGAGGCACAGATAACAGTGTTCAGTCTACAAGCATGGTGTAGAGAGTAGAGAGCTTATCTCGGGTGGCCTGTCTAGCCACTGCGCTACTGTAGCAAGCCATGGTCCAGGCCTTTGGAGTTTAGACCAAGTTAGTGATAGCCTCTAGTCAGTGGAGAGTCGACGAGGGTCTACCCCACGGGGAAAGCTCGTGGGTAGCTCGGTGGATCCGAGTTAGCAGCCTCTAGTCTGGCCAAGATTGAACAATCACGTCTCATCGGCAGTGATAGAAAGGGTGTATGTCATTTGATCACCATTGGTCTCCATCAAAATCACTCACTCTAAATGCTCCCAAACCTGGGGTAAAGCACTGTAACGTCAAATGCCCAGATACGGTCTAGTACGAGTCTAGACCAGAGACAGAGTTGGAGTTTGTGAACCAACTGAAACTGTAATTGTTCAGAGCCTCGGGGGCGTTGAATGAGGCGTTGGGCATGTGAGGAGAAAGTGAGTGGTACTGAGACAAAGAAATCAATTGTGAGAGAGGCGACATGACGATAACGGGGACAATCCAGACTCTCGGTAATCTATATCGTTAATTCTCTATCTAACGTGTATTAAATGGGTCTTCTTATCATGCTAGTTTATGATCGATTGATATGATGACGATATCAAGGTGACCGGGTCCAAAATCGCTCACCTTAGTCCTAAATAGATGGCCTGATATGTACCTGTAAGTCAAGTCTCTGTCTCTCTTATCTGCCCCTTTAAGCACTAACGCTCCCTTCAGCTTCGACCCATGCAGTCGGGTTCTCATGCCGATCCTTGCACGAGACCATACCTCACACTGCAGTACCGCGATAGCCTTGCCTTACCCTCCATCTCCTCATCACACTTTCAGCTCCCCTCTCCTCACGGTCTCTCCGCAGCACAGCACCCTCTTCTTTTCTCCAAGACCCCAATCGAACCCTCCATTACAGCCGTCTAGAAGCACAAACATCTTGGCCGATCATCCATTTATTAACTTTGAGTTCGGCTTCCGAAGCCGAATTCTCGATAGTGGCAATTTCTGTTTCTCGATCTGTAGATCTGCTCTCGACTCAATTCGATCATTTGGCTACTGAAAGTTAATTGCTATCATACTGCGGCGAATTAATTATTACATGCTGCTTTGCTCAGCAAATGGTCTGGCTGTATGAGGGTTAGTTCGATGGTCTAGACTACCCGTCGCCCTGGAACTATCCAGGCATGCCCAAGAAGTTGGCAAGAATACACGAGGCACACCATTTTGCAATCGTAATTGGCCATTCTGTATTGGCCGTCATCGCTGCAAGGAACACTTGGTCAAACACCAACATGATATGACAATTGAATTGTCCTAAGATCCAAGGACTGAGACGCGTAGTATGCGGAGTAGGATGGCAACCTACCCAGGCATTATGGCGCTTACGGTAACTTGATCCTGATGATGCCTTGAGACACTGTCGGCTTGTTCCTTCGAGAACCATTTCCAAGTGCGTGAACACGGATAACGCGGTTGGTATCTCGCATGGTAAGGTTTGTGACTCGTGCAAGACAATACTGTGCCGCATCTCGTATACAATGCTTGCAAAGGGTTTGCTCAAATCTCTCTCCGTTCTTGAGCGCAGGTTCCTACGTGCATCTCCTTACGATGTCACCTCCTGAACCAGCCTGCCGGTGTCGCTGTGCTACCTGTCACGGCAGACTTCCACGAACGTGGCTTTTTTCACGCAACCATCTTCAATAGACGATAATGCAGCTATCTTGAGCCTCATGTTAGCTCCAAATCCATCTCGGCCAGATACGATACCATAACTCGCAACGTAAAGATAACTCGGGCTTTACCATTCCAATTTCTCAAATCATGAATACGACGCAAGAAAGATAACAGATTCACATTTGATTCGAAAGATATCATCATATCCTGGGATCCCGCGGGATCTCACGTCGGCGTCTTATCACATGATCGGGATCTCATCCGATCCCCGTACCGTGCCGCTCTTAGACTATCCCTCCTTGCCTAAACGGGTAGGTGTGATATCTCTGGCGTAGTAGCAAGCAATGTCTACGTCTTTTCGAAGACCGTAATCGATCTTCTTCGAATGTTGTGCTTACATCTGCCAGACCTGTAAGCAGCTCTGATACCGATGATCTCCCGCACAGCGTATGCGGGCGTTATGGCGGACGTTGCCAGAGGCGCAATCACGCCAGGAACATTGAATTCAGCCTCAACGGTATCCAAATGTTGCTGCAGGAGTAGCTACTCCGACTTCATCTCCCCTAGTCTGTGATAGCGCCATTTCTCCTCACCCAGCTACGGCGTCGTGTCATGATGGTTGCAGATTATAGGACTTTGTCGCCCGATTGATCTGTGCTGCAACCTGTTCAACTACCTGAGCTTCTTCGCCCGGTTGAGCTGAAGCTGTAGAATTGCTTTGCGAGATTAATTGCAAGACCTTATGTCGAGTAAGCAGTATCATGGGTAGGAGCTGGCGAGCTGTGTCCTCTTCCCCGGACGGACTAACGGCACAGACTCCGTTGAGGTTATCGTATCCCCCACATGTCTCTATGATAACGCAAGCGAACCTTATCGTGAGGAGATACGTTAGAGACGCAATGTCACCAGCCACAGCCGCGACAATGAGGTTCCTGGACAAGCGAGACTCTTAGTCAACGCCATCCCGAGAAACCTCCATGAGCTCCGCATCTATCTCACGGCGATACTGCCGAGATAGGTCAAGAATGACATATAGTCTTGGATATACTGATAGGCTATACTTGCCTTTGAACTTGAGGGTGGAGATCAAAGCAAAGCAATGACCAAGTTCTAAGAGCATAGTCGGTTTAGATTGAATGGGCTCTTCAAGCTTCAATGGACCAACAAAACACGCCCCTTGGAAACGTGCTCCCCCGCAAAACAAATACCCCAGATCTTACGGTGCATACGCTAGCTCTTGACGATTCATGACGGTTTGTTTCCCCGGATGCGGGGGATTCGCACCCAAGAGGGTCTTGGGCAGGGTCACCTCGTGGAGTAACTGGCGTCTGTCAAGGTAAACTCGGCTGTGCAACTGAGTGACGTTTCTATCTGGGGTCATGAAGATGATATCCCCACATCGTTGACTGAATATCGTGAGACAGGGAGCTTACCCCGGATTGTCATGCGGTCAACGTGTTGTTTGTTCTGTGGATCTGGGGGTTGAAAGGTCCACTGGTCCGAAAGTTGGGTATCAAGGTCGTGTAAGATACTGGACCGGGTGTGAGGTACTTTCACTGAATCGTCACATATGCCGGGGCAAGGATGATGAGACAGCGTTCATGTCAATGTCAGTCTTACACAACCGCGACAGCCGACTGTCAAAGCTTTGATGAGTGGCTTCATGGATGGTGAGATCAGGGGCCGTCAAGGAAAGAGTGTTTACACCAGAAGAAGATGTTGTCTTGGCGTTGCAGGAATCAGGTCTCAACAGAACTCAGAATCAGAGCTTTACGAGGACCATCAGCTACAAGATCTCCTATTTCTTCCGATACTGTTCAGTTCAGCAAAAGTGATACGTTGAACTGCGTTATATTGCGGAGGCATTCGCCAGCCATCCGATGACAAGACCAGGTCCGAAGGCGAACGCCATGCTTAAACACCCGCACAGTATGTCGAAGAATTCGTAACTGGATGTCGAGGACTTCTCTCGGATTCTGCATGCACCCATCCTTGTTTTAGGCACATCCTCCATATCGCATCGAGATGCGTGAGGTTGGGTCGCAAAGACTCCTGCTCAACAGATGTGGTTGCGGGCTCCGATAGATCCCTTTCCAACAGAAAGGCTCGGTAAGGGCAACACGACATGGTTCTTGAACTTGCCGAACATCCAGTTCCAGGCAATCCTCCTACCATGGGACGGGTCTCCCTCATTCTTTCTCGCATTGTCCATCCAAAACTCACATCCTGTGTTGTCCCTTGAGCTTCCGTACTCAAGATCATTAAGCAGAGTCTCGCTCTATAAGTCAGCCAGTTTTGGTCTTGCTAACCGTCATGTCCATCATACGCTACGATGGTAGGCCATTTCTGCGTGTGTAGAAGACGAGTGTCGAGTTTCAAGCTCTTGACCTCGGTACCATGGTTCGAACTCATATGCATGGTAAATCAAAGAGCATACCAACATCATATATATTGACTAAAGAGTGGCCATATCATCTGGCAACAATAACTGAGATACTTTCAAGCGTGTCTATCTAGCATTGTGTATTGGCAAACGGAGATGTCTATCATGGTGCTGCAACTGGCGACCGGATGCACATCAAAGAGTTTCAAGATAGCAGTAGTTCTGTCAGTTGGTCATCTATCATCCAAAAAGGCAGTTCTCGAGATTTAAAAAAGATAAATTGATACAGGAGCCGCCTTGTGAGGGGTCGCACAAAGTGAACGCAATTTGTAAACGGATTGCTTGCATTAACAAAACACTGAAAGAGCACTGCAACGGGTTCACAAACTGAGTTTTATTCCATATTCTCTCCCCATGTTATTCTATTTCTTCCGATTCACCATTGTTTGGAACAATCAGCTTTATAGTGACTTGCTCATGCACAAAGTTGGTAGCGAAGCAGGCGGATACCTCCATAAACGCCTGAGTGTAGGGTAATTAAAACAGTCCTCGACAATAGTAGTAGAAGAAATAACCATCATAAACATAAGAGACGAAATAGTTTAGTTATCTTATGCTTATTTAGATGGGCATTTAGGCTATTTTATCTTTGTAGCCTAAGCCTTAGAAGACATTTCTTCTGTTGCCCACATTGGCAGGATAGATGAAGCTATCACATGAGGACTGTAGCCACTGCTAGGTGGGGATATTTCTTGTTTGAAGTCGACATATTTACTCCAGCTGCAAAGGACTCACGAGTTTTGGTGTTTGTCCATAAGAGAGCTTCATATACAGTGCTGCAAGCCACAAACTATGAGTTTTTTACATCATTCAATAGAGGTCAAGTAAAATAGCCGCCTTGAACTTTCATTATCGGTTCCAGGTATAAAACATTATTGAGGTCGCGACAATAGATGGTCTTAGGCAGGCAAGGCAGGATAGGTTCAGTGGATGCAGATTGCCCCACATCGAATACCCGCACAGACCGTTAGCTTTCCTTGCTCCTGCATCTAACTTTGATTGGCTGGCTCCACGGTCTCTCTCCAACATCTCCTCGAAAACGCAACCGTGATCAACTCAACATCACCAACAATCATTACGACGCCTCTTTGCACGTCACCCACGAGCATCTGACCGACGCGCGGTCACCGAAAACGCGAGAAAATTATGATATAAGCATCACGAAACTGCCGCCGCCCCAAAGCGATCGGACACGAACATTGCGACACCGCGATCATGGCAGACGAAAACGACTTCTCGTCCTTTGATGAGACAGAGTGGAAGGCCCAAGATGCCGCCGATGACCGCGAGATCGCCAAGCTTCTCGGCGACTCTCAGGACACCGGCGGCGCTGGCATCAATTTCGATGCCGTAGAGTTCGACCAGACTGGCAAGGCCGACGACGCTGAGGATTTTGAAGACATTAGTGATGATGATTTACCGGACGAGGAACCCAGTGCTGGTGTCTCCATGGAGATGCCAGGATTAACAGATGATGGAGGTACCAGTAACGACGCAGATGACCTCTTTGGCGAGGGTCCATCTTCACCTGATCCGATTCTCGGCCCTTCTTCTCCTGCGCCTCACGTTCGCGATACAGACACTGGCGATGATACGCAGACCATCGACGCGGGCTTAAGCTTTCCTGGAATTAATTTCGACCCAGAACCTCATCTCGATAACCAAGATCACGACATCCCCGCCCCCGCCGAAACCGTCGAAGATCTACTCAAAGCCACATGGCCTGCTTACAAGAAAGGACACATTCTGACATGGAGCGAACTTCTTCCAGCCAAGAAGGCTACTTGGAAGGAGAAGAAACCCACAAAGAAGCCCAAAAAACTCGTCACCAGCAAGCTTACGCTCGACCTCGCTCCCGATCAAGAGAAACTCTTTCGAATCCCCGGTACCGCCACGATAACCCGCAAGGCTAGACAGGGAGAAGAGAGGGGTCTAGTATACTGTGGTCTTGATCAAGAAGGTCAGGCCGAAGATAACGTCCAGTTCGATCTCGATCAAGACTCCGATTCCGAAACCGTTGCCGGTTTTAGTTTACGCGATATCGAACTAGCCTGCGAAGACTGGAACGCCCACATTGCTACGGTTGAGGCTGAATTTGAGGCCCGACAATCTGCTGAGCGAGAGAAGCAACAGGCACAGAAGCGTACACATGAAGACGAGGATGAAGAATGGGATGCAGAGTTTATGATGGACCTCGGCGACGATGAACCACCACGACCAAAGAAGCGCAAGACGATCAAGCTTGGCCTGCCAGAAATCCCCCGCTACGCTGCGCCTTCTTTCGACAATTTCGAGGACGCAACCCGCAGAGGTGCCAAGCGCGTTCAGCTGGATATGAGTGATCCTTACCTGCTTATCGAAACCCAAGATCTTCAACGAAACGCCAAGCGACCTCGTACAGACAACAAACTGACGCGCATGGCAAACGGCAACCTCGGTCGGGGTGTCGCCAATCGATTCAATATTTCCAACGACGAGGCATACGAGGCATTGAAGGAGAATCACCAGAGCAAGGTTCGCGCCACGCTCGGCAACATTTCCGTCGAACACAGTATGCCTGCCATCAAACTGTCGTGGCCGTACTACAAAGTTAAGCTCGGTGGTACGACTGACGAGTACCATCGCCCGCGATTCAGGTACAAGAAGTTTGCTAGTCATATCATCAAGTTCGCGAAGCCTGTGCATCAGAAGCGTAAGATGATGAAGGGCAAAGCACATGAGGTTTTTCTCAAGTCTAAGGACCTTAGCATTAACGACAACTCAACTGCTGTCCTTTACGAGTACTGTGAGCAGCGCCCACGAGTACTCAGCAGCTTTGGTATGGGCAATCGCCTGATCAATTACTACCGCCGCAAAGACACAAATGAGGACGAACAACTTCCCAAACAAGATCTGGGAGAGTATCGTATGCTTCTCCCCGAAGATCGTTCACCCTTCTCCTTATTTGGCACAGTCGATCCTGGAGAGACTGTACCAACACTGCACAATGAGATGTACCGAGCTCCTGTATTCAAACACAACCCAAGGAACAACGATTTCCTGGTTGTGCGCAGCACCACTGGAGAAGCCGGTTCAAGCTGGTACCTGCACAAGATTGACCATCTTTATGTCGTTGGACAGCAGTTCCCTTCAGTCGAGGTTCCTGGTCCGCACAGTCGCAAGGTCACAAACGCTTCAAAAAACAGGATGAAGATGCTCGCTTTCCGCATGATAAGACACAGCGATACCGATAACTGCCAACTGTCCGATATCACGAAGCACATCGCAGACTCTACTGATACCCAAAATCGACAGAAGCTAAAAGAATTTCTGCAGTATGATAGAGAGAGTGGCGAGAAGGGTATGTGGCGATTGAAGCCCGGAGAGATACTGCCCGACGAGAGCGCCATACGGTCCATGATTAAGCCCGAAGAGGTTTGTCTCCTTGACGCCATGCAGCTGGGTATCAAGGAACTCGAGGATGCTGGATACGACCCTCGAAATGCCTCGCTTGAGGAGGATGTTCAAAACAACGACGCAGAAGGCGAAGAAGAAGACATGGATGATGAAGGCAGCAAGGTCGCCAAGGGTGCCAAGAAGCAACAAGAAAAGCAAGAAGAAACTCTCGCTGACAAGATGGCACCGTGGAAAACGACCAAGGCATTTATTGATGCTTGCGCCCAGAAAGCCATGCTCCAGCTTCACGGTGAAGGAGACCCGACAGGCCATGGTCTGGGTTTCTCTTTCATTCGTACTAGCATGAAGGGAGGATATATCGAGGCAGTTCAAGGGCCTCTTGCTACGTCTGCAGATGCGATGGAGCGTGAAAAGCGAGCTAATGGTGGCCACGCCTACAACGTCAAGAAGCAGCAAGCAATGTACGAGGAAGGTATCCGAGAAATTTGGGAGAAGCAGAAGACTACTCTATCTGACGGCCAGGAACACGACGATAAGGACGTCGCGGTGACCGAAGACGAAGACGACCGATTTAACGTTCAATCAGCCATGACCCCGGCCCAGTTCGACGATGGTACCAGCCAAATTAGTGGTTTGACTTCCGCAAGTCGACAGCAGAAACGCGCTATCCGCATCACTCGAGATATCCGAATGCCCGATGGCAGCACGCAAAGCCGAGTCGAAGTCGTTCACGATCCGGTAGTGATTTCGCAGTATATGAAACGGCGAACAGAAGCGGACCTTGAGATGAGAGAGTACGTGCACCCACCCAACACGACCAAAACAGTGCAGCAAAAGCAGAGTAGGGGTGCCGTATCTAAAAGACCTCGACAAAGATACGGCGTGGGCACCCCTGGCTCACAAATGGATATCGTTGGATTGGAGTTCAGAGCACCAGCTTACGTATATCTATCAACAGTATCTATAGCTCGCGCCCTACGGGTAATGCCGACCATGACCGTCTTGCAGGCATTAGGTAAGTTCTACGTTAACTGTATGCTGGCCAGTACTAACGATGATGCAGAATTAAGAAGGAGCTGGAACGACTCGAAAAGAACAAGGCCCGAAGACAAGCTCGAGAACAACAAAAAGAGCTTCACCAAAAGGCTAGCACAGGCGACGCCGGGTCACCCAGTGTCAATGGCGATAAAGTCCCCACTGGAACAACCCGCAAGTGTGCCAATTGTGGTCAGGTCGGTCACATCAAGACCAACAAGAAGTATGACTCCCCCTTCTTCACCAATTCTTTCCTTTGTTTCACCCCCTCCCTCTGTGTCGTATGACTGGTTTGGAACTGCGGAGGATGGGAAGACAAAGAAACGACGCGCGAAAAAGTCTCGGCTGCAGATCCTTATGGAACGGTGCGATAAAGACAAGGCTCGAGAGGCGAAAGCCACAGCCATACAGCAAGACAAAGACCGGCGAGCTGCCGAAAAAGAAGCAGAGCGCGCAGAACAGGAAGCGGAGCGCGAGCGACAAGCCGCTTTAGTCAAGCGACTACGAGACCAGCGAGATGCGCAACGAGCTGCTGCCGCCGAACGCCAAGAGGAAGAGAAAGCCGCGAGAAAAGCGGCCAGAGAGGAATCGCAGCGCCAGCGTCGAGAGAAGAAGGATCTCGAAGAACAACACAAGAGGGCTCTCCGCGAACTTGAGCGTCTTCGACGCGAGGAGCGAAATCCTACTCCAAAATGGCGCAATGGGAGGGGATGGCGCTGATCACATCACACCAAACAACACGTTTTTTGAAAGCATTTTACTAACTTGTTACTCAAGGTTATGTCCTTTGCTTAACGGCACGATGAAGGCGGACAACGGCGCTGCTGAGCACGGAGGATTTGGTAACTACAATGCTCCTGGAGGCGCGGCTGGATCACCGAGTTAAATGGTTAGTAATGAGGATTGGGGTTAAAAGGGGAAGAAAATGGGGTTCTATCATTCTTCGGTTTGTTGCTAAATGATCGATGGCATTGGAATGGAGTTGGTGGGATTTGCTTCATGGAAAAGGGCCGCGATACCAGCGGAAAAGGCATTACATATTGAGACTGCAACGTCAGTCAAAGCATTCACAAATTTTAATAAATTGTCCCAGCCAGCACACGTACATTCTCTGTGCTTGTAACATCATGATAGTGGAGGTGTGTCTTTGTAAATTAGTGATGAGTACTCAACTTGACCATTGTCAGGACTGCTACTCCGGGAGACGGGTGCATCCCATAGCGGAAGTCTGCCGTCCCGGGGGCTGAGCCCGTGATACTGATGCGACGTGATGTGATGCTTAGCGAGAGCTGCACACATGCGGTGAGGATGCCCAAATACGTAGGTAGCTTGATGGTGGTTCAAAGTCGCTGACCTCTTACGTCTCAGAAGTGGGCAAAATGGGAAATGCAGATTAACCCCCATTTCGCTTGATCCACTCGAAAACCGGGTTAATTGGCCCAAGTAAGGGTGGTAATGGAGGGGCCTTCATGCATGACCTGGGTCCCAGGTGTGAGGCTGCTATGCATAATTGTATTTTTAGAATCTGGAAAACCACGCTTGGGACTAGGGCCCGGATCTGCCATGAGGGGATTGACAGCTAAGGAATGGGCATCTGATAAGAGGAGATGGTACAGTTGTAGTTAATGAACAAGTACAGTATATATCAGCGTTACTTTGAACCTGAAACTATTCCACTGGCATAAAACCGGATAGAAAGACTAAAGAAACAAAGACCCATTTGAGATTACAACGCAGGAACAAATCCTCAATCAACAACCGAGCTGGTTCATATGCAGATGCTGGTTGAATACGAAAGAAGTTGCAGCGAAAGGGTGGGAACAAAGGAGGCTCGGCTCTTTCAAGCGTGGCCTCAGGGTATTAGAAGAACGAACACCAGAAGAATAAGAGACGAAATAATATGGTCACTTTATATTAGCTTGGACTGGCACTTAGGCTGCTTTATTGCAGTAGCCTAAGCCTTAGACGATAATTCTTCTGTTACCCATGCACAGGAGGTGAAATCTTGACGGGATGCTTTAGCCTTGTTTGTTCTACGGGTAGTTGACGTGTTGTTTCCGTTGACATGAGCCGGGATATGGCCTGTGCTAAGTTGTTTCAGACTCTGAGTGATTGGTTAGCCTTGATATATCCTTTCATCTTATGTCGCTTAGAACTTCGAGCTTGGTGTTGAAAGAGATCGCAGTCAGCCTCTGGGTTTTTCGACAAGAGGAGTCTCACAAAGGCTGGTCTGTCCGACTACATCATCAACTGCACTGCATTAGGCAAGGGAGAAAATTAACGTGGTGTGACAAGAAATCGTTCAGGTTAATGATGTTATTCTTAAAAGCCGGTGGTTGGACACTGCATTAGGTCCTGTCTGTTTCTCTCCTGTCTTCTAAACTGGCGTCTTTTTAGGGGACTCTTCCAGGGCATCGAGTGCCGTAGTCTGACCCACCAAACCCACCACGACGGTGAGCACCGCTTGATCCCAACCAATCACAGACCCCTTACCTAAGCAAGGTGGTCTCGCAGGTTTCCATGGCTGCTTCCATTTCTTTTTTCCCACTCCCGTTCAGTCCCTATTTCTCCATCACGCACGAGTAGGTGAACACGATCCGTTGGGCTATTATTAGAAGTCCATCCCATCCCACGCAGACAGACGCCAGATTCAGCCCCATCAGACGTCTATCGATCGTCATTTACCTTTGAGGTTAATTATCTGCTTTTTTTCCCTAATTCCTTCGCGACTCCAAGCGCAAGCGCAAGCGCCAGATCAGCTTCATTATCTCTGGAACTTCAACTTGAGGTTATCAGCGCATTCTCATACTATCGCGTCGCGTCGCGCAACGGCTTCTATTGAATATCTTAGATCGTTGTCGCAACGATCATCTTGAACTCAGATTTATATCCACGCATCGAATCTCATGATTCACGCGACTCGCATGTCTGCATCAACCATCTTCACCTTCACTCTCAAGTCTTCCATCCCCAACAGGCTCCCCTCAGGGCTAAAAAAGGGTACCACCAAAAGCCAAGCTTAAAGAGTTACCGGTACCGTCAACGCGCTACTGCATCAGGTACCCCTCCACCAGTTGCCGGCCACTAAGCTACAAAGGTCTCCAACGACCTCGGGGTCCTCTCATCTTTTTGAAGGTCTCGGCTTGTCCCAGCTCCAAGCAAAGCAGAGCAGAACCAAGCCAAACCACCTTCGCTTCCGTCGTCAAATCCTCTCTCCCGCTCCCACTCTTTTTTTTTTTCCTTCTTGTCTTTTTTGAAAACTACCTTTCCACGGCCACCGCGACAGCCGCCTCCGTCATCTCACCCACTCTGCTCCTCTTTCTTATCGGCTTTACCCATCGAGCGTTTACCTGACGTTTTTGCCGTTCCTCTCCAAGCGTTTCTCGGCAACATCCACTTTACCACGCCGTTGCAACTAGGTATTCTTTGTTCTCGCTTACGATCACGACCACAGCCGCGCTTCGACCTGGGCCTGACATCAGCGTTCAACTTCTGCCGCTGTCACCTGTCGACTCCTTTTTCTTTTGCGACGATCTTCGCGACCCCGTTTCAATTCCCACTCTACTCCACCTGGCGCCTCCGACGGTTATTTCATCGTCCTTTTGGCCGCGAACGTTTAGCTTTCCCTGCGTGGAAACGCGACACATTTCTCCAACCTAAGACTCACAACCGTTCAAGATGGGACGAAGAAAGATTGAGATCAAGGCGATCAAGGATGACAGAAATCGCTCTGTGTAAGTAATATCGACAAACACCAATCCTGGTGTGTAGCAAGAGTCGCGACTAACTGGCGCATATAGCACCTTCTTGAAGCGAAAGGGTGGTCTTTTCAAGAAGGCTCACGAGCTTTCTGTTCTCTGCTCCGTCGATGTCGCTGTCTTTATCTTTGGCAACAACAAGAAACTCTACGAGTATTCATCAGCAGATATGCGAGAGCTGATCCACAGATACCAATATGTGAGTTCTGCTACGCCTCACCTAGCGCATCTTGGTTCAAGGCGCGCTTTAGCATAGTATACTAACAGTCAACAGCACGGCGGTCCCAGCGAACACAAAGGTCCCGGCGACTTCAACGGCGGCAATGATGACGACGAAGAAGAAGAGGGCGACGGTACCCCTCCTCATGGCCACGAAGGTGTCGAGCATCATATGATGCCCCCTCAAGCTTACGGACAGCATCAACCCCCATTTCCTCAAATTCGACATCAAACACCTTCAGCTTCACCACCTATTGGCAACGGTGGTGGACCTTTCCAAGCACATCCCGGACATCCTGTTCAGCGAACGCACACCCCACAACCATCTCTCGGCGGCTCACGACCGACATCACGAAACGATATGCGCCGAATGGGTCCCGGTATGGTTCAACCTCCGCCTCCGCCTGGTCCTCAGCATCCCGGAATGAACTACATGGCTACTCCTCCGATCTACACCTCGCCTCATCCTCCTTCTGGTCTAATTCCTCAACCTGGTCCTCCTCATCCGCAATACGCATACCACCAACAGTCCGCACCTATGCCGCCGCAACACCCGCAACATCAGCAACATCAGCAACATCAGCAACATCAGCAACATCAGCAACATCAGCAACATCAGCAGCACCAGCCACATCCACAAGGACCCTACATGGATGATCGACGTTCCCCGATGCCTTCACCTATGCCGCCTGCTTACAGTTCACAACCGCCGTCACAAGGAATCCAAGCTCCAGCTCGTCCTACACCGTCACCTCAGCCAGTTCAACAACATGTTCCTCCGACCTTGTCGCAAATGTCGCCGCCGCCTCCTCAACCTGAACGTCGCCTGCAAGATCTTCCGCCACCGCCGCCGCCTCCTGTCGAAATCAAGACCGAACCCCAGGAACGCCCCCAGCCACCTCTATTGAATACGGACAGTGCTATCAAGAAGCTGCCTCAAAGAAAATCTCACAGCATCTTCACGCCTATTGAAGAAAACCGGTCTATCTTATCACAGCATCTTGCGTCGTTCACATCAGAATCCAACAAATCAGAATCGGCGGCTGCCGCTGCAGCAGCAAATGCCGCCAATGCCGCAAACCGTTCTCAGTCGGTAGATGTGGCTGCATTGAACCGGGCCGCTGACGCGTCCAAATCGTCACCTCATATGCCCCAGCGCGCCAGTACACAAATGGATGATAAGAACCGAACTGGGTCATTGTCTTCAATACCGGAAACTACATTGACGCCGCCTTCTCGTTCAAACAGTGCAAAGCTTCCTGGCGGTCCGGGTGGGGCTCGGCCGCGCGGTCCCCGTTTAACGGTGCAGATTCCGGATGGCGGGTCAGAAGGTGGCGGCAGCGCGCGAACAGCAGAGTCAAACTCACCGCGAAATCCCACCGAGACTGCTACACAAGTGCCTCAGCGACACAACTCGCAGTCGTCGCTCGTGCTTCCTCCTCCCTCTCCATCTGCATCAGCAATACTGTCTGCAGGTGCTACGGGACCACCAAATCCCTTTGCCCGACCTCCTCCTCAGCAGAATGTGAATGGTGAAACTCCTGTCTCTGCATTGCCATCACGTTTCTTGACAAATGAACTTCTGCCGAGTCCTAGTAGCTTCTATCCCGATTGGAACTTCCGGGGAGGTGACAGTAATACGCTGCCTAGTCCGCTCAATTTTGCAACTCCCGTTGTTGGTTCAGGGCCTAGCTTCCTCCGAGATGACTTGAACACGACGCCAAATGCAAATTCTAGTATCTTGAAGGAAGTGAAGGAGCCCACATCTAATGCGAACGGAGCTTCGACGCAAAGCTTGAGTGTTGGTGCTAACAGTTCAACTGCAACGAAACGAAAGACTCCTGAGTTAGGAGCAACAGCATCGAGTGAGGCTGCAGAAGAGTCAGAAGCAAAGAGGGTCAAGATGGAATAACTGTCGCGTCTCCAGCTCTCCTCTTAACATATAAAAGTGCTTTCCGTTTTACGCTTCAATCGACAGGGCATCATAGGCTGGCCTTTGTATGCCAGTCATGAAACGTCATCAATCTAGTCAGTGTCTCTACGACCTCAGTCTTTTGTTCATAAGGCAATCTTGCCTGTGTTTCACTTCTTGGTATTGGGCTTGTGGCCTCCAAAGATCTGTGTTGGTATAGCAGCATATTGAGAACTATATGTTGGAAACACATCATGACGAAAGGACGGAGGAAGCTTGTTACAGGTTTCTTGTGATCTTGTTATAATTTGTCTGCTTGGGTGGTGTCTTTTGGAGTATGGATAGATGATACCGGCGACGTGAATATGTTGACCTAATCAATATACTGAGTGAACCAGCATCAGTCTGAACCATAGTGGTGGTTATAAGTCTCAAGTTTATTGTTTCTATTACGATGTTGTCTTTAATGAAGGGTTCTGAAGCACCTGCAGCCTGTTCCTGCAGTATCTAGCCGGTTCCCGACTTGTATAATAATCATTAATATATCGTTACTCGTGTATCTTGTAGCCAAACCCCGTTGTCATCTAAGCGTAGTTAATAACTCCCTTAAGAATCCACTGTCACCACATTAGCATTTTCCTTTAGCGTCGATCATGGTCAACTTACAAGCTCTCCATTACCAACTTGACTAGCCACACGTTCGACCTCAACCTCATCCGGCATAATAACCTTTCTCCCATCCTTCTCAACCCACCAAACCTCCTTCCCAGCCAAAGTCTTGATCTTCTCCTCCTTCTCCCACGGACTAGCCGGCACAAGATGCGCCTCGACAAACCGTCTCATGTTCTCCCTCGCGCGATCCTGCCCCCCATCACCCTCATACGCATCCGCGCCAAACGCATTGTAATCAGCAGGTTGTTCCCACGGTTTGCGCGGGAGCGCATCAACAGCAGAATTAAGAGGCGCAAGAACGGTGGTGTTGGTGGATAAATCGGAGAGACGTGTGTCGACGGAGGGCTGCATGCGCGCGAAGGAGGAGAAGGATGTTAGACCGCGGTTGGACCCTAGGATGTCACCTAAAGCGACGGAGGGTTGGATGGAGGGATTATCGGAGGACATGATGGGGAGATAGCCGTGGAGTGGTGGGAGAGCGGGTTTGGAGAGAGGCGCTTGTTCGTTTTCGCGGAGAGGGATTTGCGAAGATGCTGTGAGGCTGAATAGAGCTGTTAGAGCGACGATGGGTTTCATGATGATGGTGATGATGTAGGATTGAAGTATTGAAAAGACGTCATGAGGGGACCGGTTGAAGAGATCATGTGGAGGTGGGGCTGATATGCTGGGATTGGGACCAATCAGATAACACGATGTCGAGGTGCATCAAGAATAGAAGAGAAGATCAGGGTTTGGTTCATGTCTGGTTTATGATACAATGATAGTGATTCAGATTTAACCATCAGCAGTGTCGTCAAGTTTATAACTACTTCCATAGACGTAGAAAAACCAGGTCAATATAGGCAAAGTAGGGTACAGAAGCACCAGGTCGCTTGCCACAGGTATATCTTGGACTCAGATCAGGGTCGCATAATGCAGCTTAACGTACCTCCATAACATGCTGCGTATCAGGGCTGCAAGTACACGACATAATACAGGTATCACAGCTACATCGTTGATTTCGCATATGAGATGTAGAGCTGTGACACCTATAACGAGAAGTGTACGTGATAGCAGCGAGCTGCGATGCGATCCCTACAAGGCATTACGAACATACCCGGTTGCGATGTCTCTCTAGGTTGGTTCCTCCTCCTATCTTTGAGTGCAGTCCCAGTATGAGAGAACGTTGTATACCCCAGAGCCGTTACCTCCGAGAAGCTCAAAGTCCCGTCCCTAAACCTACTCTATCATGGTCTACCTTCTTCTTCCCGACGAAACTCATCGTTATCGAGTATGAGAAGAATTGAAGTGAGCTGAGAAGCTAAAGTCACGGGAAAGATTTGGGATAGTGGAGGTTCCCTTCGTTAAGGATCGTATCATCGTTCGAAGGGTCGTTAAGAAGAGGTACAATTGAGCTGCACAACAGTGGCATGAGGGCGAAGTTGACTATAGGCGTACTGCTAGGTACATCAGTCCACGTGGGAGGTTTGTAGCAGCAGCGATTGCTACTCGATAAAGCATCACTTCCTCTACTGCATGAAGGCGCATACAGGGCTAACATTCGGCATGATGCTTGGTTTCGCCTCAATTCTTCGGTAGACGCAAGACTGAAGGCATGATCGCTATACAGCACTGAGGATATCATGCCGATGATCACCACGTCGCTGCTACAGTATGCATCCGAGGTGGTTTTCGAAGGGATTGGGTCCGCGAGAATCGGAAGAGTGAGGCCAGATTGCGGTGAAAGGTTCCATTATCTTACCTGGTGAGTGACTAAAAAACATGTCGTTAGGAAGTTAGCTGAGATACCCAGTTTACGCCAGGTTCGGTTTTGCCTTCAGGAGATGCAGGCATGAGAACCGTGAAGCGATGCTTCGTGAAGTCCATTGTCGAGCGTTCGCGTTGGCATATCGTCAAACTTCCTGCTTGGTACAACGCTTCGCAGCACGGTAATTGATATATGGCCTCATTCTTGCGGGAAAAGGCCGATACTGCATGTTTCGATAATGAATCAAGTTGGCATAGACTTCACGTGAAGCTTACGACATGTCCTTCTATCTCTCGAGATCGACAGTCAATTCGTGCTATGGATTTGCATTGACCCAGTTCACATTCACGATACATTCACATGTGAAAGTCCCGGCTGACTCAGCACCGCCCCCAGATTTCAGTGAGATGGCCGAGGGCCTGGACAAATGGTCCAGGACAAGTGGCGTAGGCTGAATCGATTTTCCGGGGTCAGATGATGCACGTGTAAGAATCTGGGGAAAACTCAAAAGGTGTCTCGTCTACGGGTACGGCAAAGAATGAAACCAGGAGGCAAGACTTTCACGTGCTTTTTGTCGTCTTCGATCTGACAAGACGAATGGCAAGGCTTGCAAAAAGAGTCCAGCTGACCAGATCTGACTGTCACAAGCATCTTGAAAGAATGCACCTTAGTCATGAACGTGGGGAAGATGGCGGCATGCTCAGCGTCATGGAGTGCAAGCACATGAATCGCTGCATGAGAGAGTCTCAACAAACATGTGAAAATTGAAGAGATCTGGGACTTTGTTATGCCTCTGCAGCTGGGAATACTGTTGCTTTAAATCACGTGTACTCCTTGAGAAGCGTCCTGATTTAACCGTGACGGTCCGGTTACTTGGCCGAGGGGGTCGGTCACAAGTCCGGTTGTGTGGGGATTGGAGAAGGAAGACATGATTGGATGATCTCCAAAGTTTTCAAGACAAGCAAAAGGCAGTGAATAAGACTCTCACATGCTTGTTATTGCAGTTTCAAGCAATTGCTGACCGTTTGATGATAAAAACACCACGTGCCGTAACAAGACTCCATGTTGTTATGTTCGACATCGCCCTGTTCCAGGGATTCAGAAACAGGAACAGTGATGCTGCCAAGTCAGGAATTATCCATTAGCTTCCCCCACACATAACCTCATCTCCTCGAGTAGCGGAGACCTCGGCACATTACACGCGAGAGAGGCTGTAGTCGGTGGGTTGCCCGGCCGCCGGGGGTAGAACGGGCGGTGTTTCGGCGTAGCTTACGGCGAGGGAAGCGATGCAAGAGGCAGAAAAGGTTCTCTGCTGGTCAATGTTACCGAGAGTCGCTACTACACTCGTCAAGAAGGGAAATAATGCGAATCCCAAAGCCAACACGAAATGTCAATACAATCAACGTCCATCCCCAATCCCCAAATCTTGAAAGCCCGTAGCGGGGGTGGATACAGGCGGGTGGACGCTAAGTCTCAGTGGGTATCAGAGCCGCTTCCGGGGAGCAATCCTGGCCTGCGTCTGCTGAGAAAATGCCAGCATCTGATTTGCGCTTGTCGTGCTACTCCCCGCAAGTATTTGTCCGCGACAGAACAAGTCAAGACAATAGAGAACGACTTTATAACAATTCAGAGTGGCAATAAAGTAGAGATACCAGTAAAACTCAAATAGATAACAATATCTAGCCGTGTCATGACTATCATCAAGTACCTAAACTTTCTAATGGACCCTGGCTGTTAAACTTAGGTGGCCAGAAATTGAATGAGTGAGGTTGGATGCACGCGCTCATCATGGGGATGGGATGGGTATGGATGGTTCGACCTCGGCTCCTACGCCTGAGGACCAAGCACCAAGGATCTTGCCCCTCGGCCTTGTGGGCGTCGCATCCAACTAAATAAGACTTGTCCTTGATCCTCTTCTCTTCTTCCTCCGACCTTTTCTTTTTTGGACTTGTTTTCTTAATTCCTCCAAGAACTCTCCATCTCCATCTCTCTCTTTTTTTACAAAGTCTCCATTGGCGTGGGAGTCTAATCTGTCTTGTGTCTTTCTTCATATACCCTTCACATTACTCAATACACATACACAAACGCTACAATGGCTCCTAGAGTGATTGTCGTTGGCGGTGGCCGTGAGTAGAAGCTTATTCGCATTGCGCGACCGAAGCACCTAATACTAATTCTCTTCTTCAGTGTCTGGTCTTTCTGCTGCGCACACCATCTACCTGGCTGGCGGTAACGTCATTGTCCTCGACAAGCAGGGTAAGTCTGACTCCCGAGCCGAACCGACATCCTCAGCGCATTCGTGCGCCTGGATTCGGCTGATCGCCGCGTAACTTTACTAACATGCGCAGGTTTCTTCGGTGGAAACTCTACCAAGGCTACTTCCGGTATCAACGGTGCTCTCACAAGAACGCAGGTCGAGACTGGCATTCCCGACAGCGTCAAGCAGTTCTACGATGATACCCTCAAGTCCGCCCGTGACAAGGCCCGTCCCGACCTCATTAAGGTCCTTACCTACAAGTCCGCTGCTGCCGTTGAGTGGCTTCAGGATGAGTTCAACCTCGACCTCACACTAGTTTCCCGTCTTGGGTATGTTCAATCTGACTCTATCAACATCGCGTCAAAGACAAGTCTAACAATCGCTACAGTGGTCACTCCCAACCCCGAACCCACCGAGGTCACGATGCTAAGTTCCCCGGTATGGCCATCACCTACGCCCTGATGCAGCGCCTCGAGGAGCTTGCCGAGAGCGAACCCGGCCGTGTCGAGATCGTCAAGAAGGCTCGCGTCACTGAGCTTAACAAGGAGGGCAACAAGATTACCGGTGTCAAGTACGAGCACAATGGCGAGACTGTCTCTGTTGACGGCCCCGTCGTTCTCGCTACCGGTGGTTACGCTGCTGATTTCTCCGACTCTTCTCTGCTCAAGCAGCACCGTCCCGATACCTACGGCCTCGCCACCACAAACGGTACCCACGCTACCGGTGACGGTCAGAAGATGGTCATGGCCATCGGCGGTAACGGTATCGACATGGACAAGGTCCAGGTCCACCCCACAGGTCTTGTTGACCCCAAGGACCCCGGCTCCAAGTGGAAGTTCCTCGCTGCTGAGGCTCTCCGTGGTGAGGGTGGTCTCCTGCTCAACGCCGATGGTGACCGATTCTGCGATGAGCTCGGTCACCGTGATTACGTCTCCGGCATGATGTGGGAGGAGAAGAAGAAGGACAAGTTCCCCATCCGTCTTATCCTCAACTCCAAGGCCTCCAATGTTCTTGACTTCCACACCCGCCACTACTCTGGCCGTGGTCTCATGAAGAAGATGACCGGTAAGGAGCTCGCCAAGGAGATTGGCTGCACCCCCGAGCACCTCCAGAAGACCTTCTCTACCTACAACGACATTGCCGATGGCAAGCAGAAGGACCCCTGGGGCAAGAAGTTCTTCCACAACTTGCCTGTCAACGTTGACGATGACTTCCACGTCGCCGTCATGGAGCCCGTTCTCCACTTCACCATGGGTGGTATTGAGATCAACGACAAGGCTCAGGTCCTCAACCAGGAGAAGCAGCCCTTCGAGGGTCTCTACGCCTGTGGCGAGTTGGCTGGTGGTGTCCACGGTGCCAACCGTCTTGGTGGTTCTTCTCTTCTCGGCTGCGTTGTCTACGGCCGCGTTGCTGGTGACACTGCCAGCAACTACCTCTTCCAGAACGCCCTCAAGGGTGGTGTCGGCAGCGCTGCTGAGCGTGTCGGCCAGATCTCTCTGCACCTCGACCCTTCAGTCCCCAACCAGGTGACCGTCTCTTGGGGTGCCCCCGGCGCTGGTTCTTCCGGCTCCGGCCCCTCAAAGATCGACGAGCACGCCAGCACCGCCGCCGGTCCCAACCCCGTCAAGGAGGACGGTGCCAAGGCCGACAAGCCCAACGACCCCAAGGCCTTCAAGGTCCCCGAGAAGGAGTTCACCATGGAGGAGGTCGCCAAGCACAACACCAAGGACAACGTCTGGGTCGTTGTCAAGGGTGTCGTCATGGACCTGAGCAACTGGCTCGAGGATCACCCCGGTGGCGTGCAGGCCATCCTGAACTTCATGGGTCGCGACGCGACTGAGGAGTTCGAGATGTTGCACGACGACGAGGTCATCCCCAAGTACGCGCCCCAGCAGGTCATCGGCCGCGTCAAGGGCCAGGAGGTTACTCTTGAGCCTTAAAGGGGGAAACACTTGATGTAACGATGGTGACGCGGCAAACAAAGCCGCGATGAAACTTTGTTGTGTTTTTTGTGCGAGTAACCCTCATGGCCGAAAAAAGGTCTCGTTTTGCAACTAGGCGTCCAGGATTTGTTGTTTGTACTGTATTGATAGGCGGGATGCATGCATATTGTTGCAATCTAGTTTATACAATTTATGAAGAAAGATATATTTTACCTATCTACAATATTCGCCCTTCCACCGTGACTCCCTGAGTACATCAGAAGAATTGGCCCGGCGACCATAAGAGATGAAATAATTTGGTTACTTCAGGATAGCTTAGACTGGCACTCAGGCTATTTTATTTTAGTAGCCCAAGCCTTAGAGGACACTTCTTCTGTTACCTACTTGTATTCGTATTAACTGAGAGTTTGCGGCTTGACGTTGATCAACGGGGTGGCTTGGTGATAGCACATGTATCACGATGGTTCTTTTGGAATGGACTTTTTGTAGTTGTGCCTGACGATCAGATTGTCAGTAGTTCTTGTTACACTACCACGCGGCCCTGAGAAAACGTTGCATTGATCAAGTATCTGTGTTGTCATCATCGCGGGTGAAGCGTTGCTATTAACAATTGTGATGATGAGTTGATGTGCGATCATGATGTTATGTCCCAACCCGATGGCAGTGACATAGGATTTGTGGTCCTTGCTACACTCACACTCTGAGCACAGTTATCTAGATTAATTAATGAAACAATCCACTTGTACAAACTCAGCTATTCAATCTCTATGTTTAATCAGAATACTGATGATGAAAGTTCCGTACCGTAGTTTGCTGGTTGGACTCTAGGGTATATTCACAGCTCAGTTCAGTCTAGCTTCACATCCGTCTACCCGAACAGCCACAATACATGCGCGAGAAAGTAAAGTCTGACAGGCGCGTATGATCCACGTGAAGGTGACTGCTGGCTTTCGATGATCAGCGCGGCATTTCTGACTTCTTTGTTCTGCCAAGGGATTATTCGGCCTTATGGTCCATCCTTGTTCCCCGTACTTTTGCGGGGTGCAGCAAAAGAGACTCCGAGCACGTGTTAGAGCTGGAGTGTACCTGGATAGCTTCAGACAAGTGTGAAAGTGAGACCAAAATGATGTAAATATGCTTATTTAAGTGAGACCATGAGGCAGGCAGGTTATATCTGTTTCTATTCCGTTATGGCGTATCTCTCTTAAGCACTTATCTCTATCGAAAGAAATACCTCGGTCAAGTAGTATTTCATCCGATCCTGAGTTGGATGGGCAAAGAGCTTGCAAGCTTCCCAATTGGGACACATTCTTCTGTAGCCCAGTCTTTGAAGTAGAGTGACCAACAAGCCACAAAACACGGCATCTCTCAAGACTTAACGCCGCCAAGTAAAGACGCGTCGCATGACCTTAACAGTCCTTAGACGATGTCAAATATCAGATTGATGGATATTCGCGGCTTCTAATTGACTGATGATGACTTTGAAGAAAGAAAAAAGATCTGCCGCTGATGTTTCGGCTTCCGAACTGACAGGAGCGGCTGGACCCGCGAAATGGGCTTTTGGCTGCTGTCGATCAATCAGGCCATTTTTTTAAAGCTCGCAAAAGCCACTTTAACGTCTGTCAAAGCAAACGTAATAAAATTCGCTTCTTTCTCCTCTCAGACGCGTTATAACGCGAGAAGGCTTGAATTCAATGTCATTATGATCATCAGGAACTTATTTTCTCCTCAGGAAGATGCCGTTTTGTCTTGTCATATTTCATGCTACCCACAAGGGTTCGTCTCTGGACGCTCTCACAATGGAATCCAAGTACCGGTACCGAGACTAGACCCTTGCTGGGGGTGGGTTTGATTGTCTGGGGGAGGAACTGGAGACTGTGTAGACTGTGTCCAGTCGCACGTACCAAAGGGGTACTTGTGCTATGATCTGATGGCAGGGAGAAACTTGGGCCTACAGTAAAAGATGAGTTTCCGTTGGAAGGGTGCTAGACCGGGGTAAGCGCTGCATGGCGGAGGCACCGTTGCGTCTTGGATGGCTGGGTGCGACGTACAGTGTCTTGACTGTGCTGAGTCTTTCATCTGGAGTTGATGCGAATACTCTTGATACAGAGATGGTCAACATGGCGATGATATTAGACTACTGTACCTCCGTTGTAGCATCACATCAACGGGTCTTACCTTGGACTAGACTCTTCCCAGGCTGAACACTAAGAGCAACGAAACAACATCAATTCCGACTTGGCGGAATGCTACCTCTTCCCCTGTTATACGGGTTACCATTCATGTCACCCTCGAAGCAACCGTCTCTCCCGCTTTCTGGCTGTCCAATGCAGCTAAGAAAAAAAGTGACGCTCAACCGAGTACGAAAATGAAACTATGGCTTGAACAAGCTCAGAAAGCTGAACGTTTGGTGCTGCTTTGACTTGACCTGACATCCATGACCTGAATCCGCTAGGGGACAAGGACCTTGTCTGGGTGACTCAGTTTCAGATTCGTGGCGCCCAGACAGTCGAGGTCTCCCCGTCGGACTTCTGGAAGGAGACGCGTGCGTAATGCTGTGCTATATGAAAATTGAAACAAGATAAAATGTCCTGGGAGATTTGGTGTTGTGTAATGCTACAATAAAAAATGCAATGTCATGTCAAGATGGAGAGTTTCTGGGGATCCTAATGTTGTATCGTCAACTTTGAGAGAGGAACGCACTGTGACTCGCTTAGCTCAGCCAGTCTACGCTCTTTCCAGTTCAAAGAATCCACTGGCACGGCTTGACGAGGTTCCAGTGGCTGCAGGGCAGGAGGCTAATGATTTGACTTGATCAGGAAGGGACTAGTCTGCCCCCAGAACGATGATCCCTTCCAATCTGGCCTTCTTCGTCTGGAGACGGAACACTTTCCATTGCATTCATGCCTGCCCCTCTCTGTCTCTCTTCCCCAGGACATGGACCTTTTTTTGCAGCTGAATTTGGAAGACAAAGTTACAGTACGCATTTATCTTTGCACGACCATCAGCTCATGGTATGTATATCCTCATCAAGACACTCCACCATCGTGGACATTTCTTTTTATTCCATGTACCACGTGCTATCCCTTCTCCTTTCCAAGACTAGCCAAGCATTGACTCTAACCATCCCAAGTACCCAGTACCCAGTGCGAGAGTTCTAGTGCTTAATCAACGACCAGTGGCCATCCGCCATCCAGTTATTACCCACACGGAATCGCCCAATGTCCCCCCGTTGATCTCAACCCCTTCAACCTCCACCAAAATCTCGCCGACCCGGAGCCTTTCGCTCTCGACATCACTGAACCCTGGATTGACGACTTCAACACCGACACCATGGCCATTGCCATGGGCTGGCAGAAACCCGACAATGTCGCGGGCTCGTCGGCGCCGGCTATTATGGTCGGTCTCTTCGTTGCCTCTGGCGGGTTGCTGTTCGGCTACGATACTGGGTAAGACAGACCACCGACTCCTTGAACCCTTTGATGTGCTTGGATGCTGGGATGGGGCGTGCATGGCGGTTGGGAAACATACGGCGATATCGAAAACCGCGGCAAGACAACGAGTGATGGATTATGGGAATTTCTTTGACGTTACCGACGATATTCACGATTGACTTTGCGACGATCGTGGCGAACCTCGTGTGACTGGGATGACGACGACTCCATCACCACTTTACAACCTCGAAAGAACGTCAAGCAATATTGTCATGAGGAAATGTTGGAAGGAGTTATTTTGATGGCGATATTCGAAATGAGACGGACTCATTCACAAACGCAAACCTGTTACGATAAATCGACAACTGGACTATCAATCGCCATCTTGCCCTCGACCATGCTATTTCATCGCATCACATCATTTTTCAGTCCCAAATACTAACCACCTATCTTCACAGAGCCATCAACGGCATCCTTGCTATGACAGAGTTCAAGGAACAATTCGGAAAACATACAAACTGCTTCGATGAGAAAGGCGCCATCGACATTTGCACAAAAGACTCATCCATCATTGTCGCCATTCTAAGTGCTGGCACTGCCCTTGGTGCTTTATTTGCAGCACCTACTGGTGACTCCCTAGGTCGCCGCAAGACTCTTCTCTTGGCCGTGGCCATTTTCTGCATCGGTGCCATCTTCCAAGTTGCCGCTAACAATATTGATTTGTTGCTGGTTGGAAGGTTAGTTATCACTTAAACTGACTCGGACAGGATCATAATTAACAGTCTGCAGATTCTTTGCTGGTCTTGGTGTCGGCCTCATCTCTGTTCTCGTTCCGTTATATCAGTCTGAAATGGCTCCCAAATGGATACGAGGTACACTTGTCTGCGCATATCAATTATCAATCACCCTTGGCCTCCTCTCCGCCTCTATTGTCAACATCCTCGCCTCCAAACTCAGCAACTCATCTGCATACCGTATCCCTCTTGGCCTTCAGATTGTACCAGCAATTATTCTAACCGGCGGTCTGCTGTTATTGCCGGAAACACCCCGCTTCCTTGTTAAGAAGGGCTTACACGAAGAAGCCGGCCTGTCACTCAGTCGACTACGACGACTAGACATTACACATCCAGCGCTCGTCGATGAGCTGCAGGAGATGATTGCGAATCATCAATACGAATTATCATTAGGACCTGACAGTTATAAGGACATATTCATCGGCTCGCCACATCTTGGTCGACGAACATTTACTGGCTGTGGATTACAAATGCTTCAACAACTTACCGGTATCAACTTTATAATGTATTACAGCACAACATTCTTCGACGGCGCTGGTGTTGAAAGCCCTTACACGAAATCGCTCATCATCAACATCATCAATGTTGTATCAACTGTGCCAGGCCTATTGGTTATCGAGCGCTGGGGTCGACGAAGGTTATTGATGATCGGAGCACTCGGCATGGCTGGTTGCCAACTCCTTATGGCGTCATTCGACACTGCAACCGGACAAAATTTTGAGAAAGCATCTCAAACCATCCTCATCACATTTTGTGCTATCAACATTTTCTTTTTCGCTGCGTCGTGGGGTCCTGTTGTGTGGGTTGTCACCTCTGAGATCTATCCTCTCAAAGTGCGAGCAAAGGCCATGTCTGTCTCAACAGCATCCAACTGGCTTCTCAACTTTGGCATCGGTTACAGCGCGCCTTACCTGGTTGGCACAGGACCAGGGAACGCCTCTTTTGGACCAAAGATCTTCTTCATATGGGGCGCCTTTTGCATTCTGGCCGTTTTCTTTGTGTGGTGCAATGTGTACGAGACAAGTAAGATCAGCCTGGAACAGATCGACGAGATGTACGAACGTGTGAACCATGCATGGAACAGTAAATCATTCGAACCGAGCTGGAGCTTCCAGCAGATGCTCAATGATGGCTGGTCACCGAGCGCTCAACCTCCCGCTGACCACGAACTACAAACGACATCAACTGCATCGAGCGCAGACACAACCTTGGGTGACGGTGACACATCGTCAATCACCGTGAACCACAGCAATAATAACAGTTCATCGCCTAATAACAACAATGACCAGAACAAAGGCCCGCCAGTGTCCCTGGCCAACGTTGACTTCAGCTATTAGGCTCCCTGGTCGTCGATATGTTTGTTTGTCTATATTGCGTGTCCTTTACACCCTCAACGTCACATAGGGAATCAGCGATGGAGTTTACGACGAAGCGGAGTTTGTGGGGTTTACGCGTTAATGTTGTTTTATTACAATGATTTCTTTGTTTGTTCACCCACATGGGTCAATATCACCCCCTGCTTGGGGTCATGGACTGTCGGTACCGGGGATTTGGGTAGGAAGGAATACCAACTTGGCTCTTGGATTTTATATCATGGTTTTATCATTCTTTCAGGGAGTCAAGTGCTTTTTACGTCTTTGATGAATGGATGCCCGGATACCCTGTGGGCAGCGGCTAATTGTCGAGCGAAGCGAGGTGAAGGCGCATTGCCATGGACTTTTTCTTGGGTTGAGTTACAGAAAGGATAGTGCATCAATCTGAATTACCTTTCGGCTTCCAGTGCTGCGCGCATTGTTCGTAGTGAACTTCAACGTCGTAGGGGTACATGTTAAATGTTATTGTGTTCGTGTTCAAAGACTAATATGACTGACAGGCTACAGGGCTATTGAGGACATTTTCACTGACAGGTATATGGCTTTGTTCGTCTGACAGCGCTCTTGATCATTTGAAGACGACGATCAAGGTTGCTGTTCAGTCCAGTGTATATGGGAGTGCCCATGCTGTTTAAAGGTCTTCGGTCTTGCTGTCAACTTTACTTACTTTCTTAACTTTACGCACCTTGTCATCTCGACAACGACTATTCGTCGAAGTCCTCTGTTAACTCTGCACACGCAACGAATATTTGTCAAAGTCTGCAACCTATACTTTCGTTTGAGAGGGTATCCTATCTAGATCTTCCCAGCTTTGGGAATTGCAGAATTTACTCTCTCATCTGCAACAACTAATCGACAGCGACATCGGCACGAACACCGATTCCAGCAAACACCAACGTCGGCACTGACACGAACAGATACCCACTGGCACTGGCATAGACATTGGCATCCACGAATACCGACACTGATATAGGCATCTACACCGGCACTGCCATCAACATCCACCATGTCTACAGACCCAATCGACCTGGTCCACCCAGAACTCTTGAACCTACTCTTCCACTTCGAACTTCTTCCCCCTGAAGACTATCAGACGGAATCTTCCCTTGCAACATCCATCTTCTTAGCCCTTCAACAAGCTGATCCCGTCATGCAGGCCTTTCTAGTCAGCCGGATAATCTCCGAAGAGGAGCTGGCAGCAGAACGACTGCGCGACCCTGACGTACGAAACATCAGTCATCGAGTTGTACTGGACCATGAAGAACGAAAGGCCGCTTTTCGACCTTCCCCTAACGACTTTCGACCTCCAAACAATGGTGAGGACTGCCTTATCTGTGCCGAAGATGCTCAAGTTCGGGCCCCTTGTGGTTGTAACTACTGCATGTCTTGCTATCGCGAAGCCATCAAGATCGGCCTTCGTTCCCAAGAGGAGTTCCCCCCCAAGTGCTGTGTACCATTCGACGAAGCGGCAATTCGACTTACACGCTCTGCTCCCCTGGTCCATCTATTCCGACAGATGGATGAAGAACATAAAGCACCGGTTCACGATCGACTCTACTGCCACCACGGCAACTGCGCCGCTTTCATCCCCCCTGATCAGAACGGTCGCTGTCTTCTCTGCCATACGGAGACATGCCTTGACTGTGGTGGACAAGGACACCCTGGTCGTCCTTGTCAAGCAGGTGATGCAGAGGAAGATGTCTGGGCTACCATGGACCAGAACCGAACTGTCAACTGCCCCGGATGCGGTAGAATGATTGCCCTCGCGGAGGCGTGTAACCACATGACTTGCCCCTGCGGCTCGCAGTTCTGCTTCCTGTGCGGAGATCGATGGCATACTTGCAACTGTCCCCTATACGGCCACTATGATCAGATGGTGCCCATGCGTGACCGTCCTGGTGTCAAACCACCTCAATTCCGCCGACGCCAACAAGTTCCCACGGCAATTCCCGATCGTCATCGGATCCCACAGCTGCGTCCCGTCCCTGGTGAAGAGGATAGAGCCCCTCAGCGACACGCAGTCCAACGAGTTATCCGACCCCTGCGTCTGCCTCGACAGACAGATGCGGAACGTGAGCGACGTCTCGATGAACGTCGTCGCCGTGAGAATCTAGGAATGCGAGACAACAATCGCGAACAGAACTTTTTTCAGTTTCAGATGGGTGCGCAAGGACGACCGGTAATTGAAGTAAATGGGCGTGGGCTCCAGCCTGATGAAGCGTGGATGGATCTGATGGATGACATTGGTCCTCTCGAGGCTCTGGAACTTGGCTTTCTTCCAGCATTCCTGGAACCACATTTTAATGGTCAATGGGTCGGGCCTCCTGGACAAGATCCGCGTGCTCAAGCAGCTGAGCCTCGCCGCAATGCTCCTGCAGCTCAACCCGCGCGGCACGATCCTCGTGAAGCAGTACGTCTAGTACAACAACGAGCACAACAAGCAGAACGAGCGCTTCAACAAGCGGCACCAGCGCAACGGGCGCAACGAGGTCAGCGAATGGCTCAACGACTCATGATACCGCCAGTGCCTCCAGTGCCACGAGTGCCTGAGAGGCCCCAGATGCCTCAGATGCCAGTTCAAAATGTTCGTCACCATGACCAGAACCCTGGGCCCAACCCTAACATCATCGCTCAACGTGGTCAGCCCGGATTTCATGGAGTCTGGCATCGTGACCGTCGAGAACATTAGTGACTATAACTAACTTTGTACAGACGTGAACCAGCAGATCTCGGCGATCTCGGCGATAACATTCATACATAGTTAGCGACTTCTCGATATCGACGTGAGCGTACGACAAGCGGACGAGAACAGGCGAGAATTAGAACGCACTGCTGAGCATTTGGAGCATTTACATCATTCAGCGGAACGCAGTCTTGAGACTTTACAGCTATATACGAGTCGCCGTCTTCGCAGCTGTCGTTAACACCATCAATGTCGAAGACACATGGATACTTTTCTTATTCTTACAGATCGCTTTGGCTCTACTATATACCCCCAATCATATTGCACTTGTTTCCTAACGTTATGTTTTGCTATTTTGGCACGAGCCGACGGAACCAGAAAGTGTTCCTTTCCCAATCCCCTGGATGACTTTTTTATTGTTATATCATTGGCTTCCTATACCCTTGGATCGACCTTATGGTTATGGTTTGCTTGGCAGAAGAGACAGAGCGGGATAGAGACACACAGAGAGAGATACACAGAGAGATACACAGAGAGATATAGGGAGAGATAGAGAGTCAGAGAGGACGCGCGCGAAAGACTGCTACCTATAGATATACTTAGGATGCGAAGATATAAATTGAGAAATTTGCGATGCTTTTACTTTCTTGAATAAATGTCTGTGACTGAACCAGAATGCGTTCCCATTAAGAGAGGCCTTTCCTTAAGTGGTAGGTACTTTCCAGAAATATAGAAGACTGACCGAGCTGTAGAGATAGATTGATTGACAACACTAGGACTGTCACCATGTGGGTAACAGAAGAACTCAATGTCCTCCTCCAAGGCGAAATAAAATAGTCTAAGATCTCCTCTAAGCTGGCATAAATAAGATGGTCTAACCATTCCGTCTCTTGCAATACCAGCGCTCAATTCTTCTGGCTCCCTAGCGTGTTACCTGTAATATACACTATACATAGAACTCTTGCGATACGTTTTATTTGTCTGTCTACTTGCCCGCGATCATGCTAAACTAGATCTTCTTTTAAGAAAAGCGATTGTGAAGGTAACAGTAGTTATCTCCAGTACCTCTGAAATCCCGCACACTTTGCTCCCAGCATCCATGAGGTCGTCTCTCGCTGTTGAATTGCTTCACTGTTGTCTCGCGCTCTACGAGACCAGCTGGAATCATGTTCCGGCGGTCATTTTTGGCGTCATCGCAGTAGATGATGAGGACGCGATACAGGGATTCGCAAATTGGCGAATTGCATTCGAACTTTGTGATCTCACACATTGTGTCTAGATAGAGTGGTGTACTTGTTTTGAGTGAAGGTTGGTAGTGACTTACAGCTTACTGTGATGTGGAATAATTGCTGAGGTTATTGGGAGCAGTTTTGCAAGTATTTAACCTTCATCTCATATTCCCCTTGTTCGACTTTGCAGTCATTCAGAGAACCCGCTTGTCATGTTCACATTCATCATCACACATTAACAGAATCGCTAATGAACACAAAGTCAGGTCATAAAGAACAAAACACCTTTGTACAAACAAAGGAACAAAAAAAATGTGGCAAGACAAAGGATTCAACATGTGATGTACAAAAAGGCAATACTCTAGGATAATTGTTATAACAAATCTGTGACAACGCCAATAATGTGTCATTCATTTAATATACGATCGCTAATTCTTCGCCTTTCCAAGCTTCTTGATCTCCGCCACAACAGCAGCAGTGACTTCCTTTGTAGTCGCCTTACCACCAAGATCCTGCGTCAGAACCCCAGAAGCGGTCACATTCTCGACGCACTCCATGAGCGTATTAGACGCATCCTCTTCACCCAACCAAGCAAGCATTTCAGCTGCCGTCCAGAACGTAGCGACGGGGTTAGCGACACCCTTGCCAGTGATGTCGAATGCTGAGCCGTGGATGGGCTCGAACATCGATGGGTTCTCGCGGCTGGGGTCCAGGTTGCTTGTTGGCGCGATGCCGATTGAGCCTGCTAGGGCTGCCGCTAGATCAGAGAGGATATCCGCGTGCTATTTGTTCGTCAGTAAAAACTCAAGGGGGATGTTAAATTGACTCACCAAGTTGCTTGCGACAATGGTATCAATACTCTCAGGCTTGAGAACCATCTTCGTAGTCATAGCATCAACCAGCATCTTCTCCACCGTAACATCAGGGAAGTCCTTCGCAACCTCCGCAGCAACCTCATCCCAAAGCACCATACCATTTCGCTGCGCATTACTCTTTGTAACGACAGTCAAATGCTTTCTTGGCCTCTTCTGCGCGATCTCAAACGAGAAGCGGATAAGTCTGTTAACAGCATGTCGGGTGAAGATGGCCACTTCTGTAGCGACTTCCCATGGGTGACCGCGGTGCGAACGACCGCCTTGTCCGGCGTATTCGCCTTCGCTGTTCTCACGGATAATTACCCAGTCCAGATCTCCTGTTTTGCAATTGCGCAGAGGAGATTGAGTACCACGCATGATGCGTGTTGGACGGACATTGGCGTATTGCTGGAATGGCTGGCAGATAGCGAGGCGAAGACCCCAGAGGGAAATGTGATCGGGGACATCTACAACCTATAAGTGAATGTCCGATCCGTGAATGAGATTACTTACCGGGAGCTCCTACGGCGCCAAAGAGGATAGCATCATGCTTCTTCAGCTGGTCAAGACCACCGTCAGGAATGTACTTCCCCGTCTTCTTGTAAGTATCTGAGCTCCAATCGTAGTGTGTGAAGTCAAGATCAAAAGATCCAAGAGTATCAGCCAGAGCATTCAGTGCCTCGACACCAGCTGAAATGACCTCTGGGCCGATGCCATCTGCTGGGATGGAGGCAATGCTGTAGGACTTCTTGTCGGTGACTGCTGAGGGAGACATGGTGTGATAGATGGCGATTCAATTGATGGATGAGATGAGAATGAATGAGAATCCCTTGAGTGTTATAACCTTTATATATCTGAACCTGCTTCAATGTGCATCATTTATATCACTCTTGTTAGTTGATGTGGAGTAATTGAAGCGGATGTTTCTTTGTCCGCTGCAACCATCACTGATCTCATTGGATCTGACTAGCGATGAATTGTCGCTGGCTCAACTCCGCTGGCGTCGACGGTTTTCCGTGGTTAGTGGTTGAGATGATGCGGGGGAATCCACAATATCCGTCCGTGATAGAACCTGTATAAGTCGGTTGCGACGAGATAAAATGTCATCGTGTCCCAGCGAGGATTAAAGTCTACAAACCCGCATACTCCGCACAACATCAGAGTTTCTTGACAATCGTCAACATGATTGACCCAAACGCCATCAATGCTGTTCTGGACATTTTTGTCCCTTCAATTCGTGCGCACCAAGAAAAGACCTCAAAGCCCTTTGTCCTAGGTCTCTCCGGCCTTCAAGGCAGCGGAAAGTCGACATGGGCCGCAGCTCTGTCCAAGGCCTTAGCATCGCAACACAATCTCAAGAACCGCACACTGTCTCTAGATGATTTATATCACAATCATCCAGAGCTGGTGGCTCTTCGAGAAGCCAACCCAAACAATGGTTTACTTCAAACTCGTGGCCAACCTGGAACTCATGATGAGGTCCTTGCAAAAGAGTTCTTTGATCAAGTTCTCGGCCGGGTAGAAAGCGAGAAAAAGGCTGTCAAGTGGCCTGCATACGATAAGAGTCTTCATAGTGGACAGGGTGGAAGAGTCCCAGTTGACGAATGGGATAAAGTTCCCTTGGACCAGGGTCTAGATGTGCTCATCTTCGAAGGATGGGCTCTCGGGTTTCAGCCTCTAACGAAAGAAGAGGTCACCAAGAAATGGGAACAGGCTAAAGCCTCTGAGGCGCAGTCTGAAGAGTGGTCTCTCACCAACACTCTCGCAAATCATGAACTGGAGCATCTCCTACTTATCAACGAAAACCTCAGAAGATATTGCGATACTTTTGCGGGACCACAGCATTTTGACGGGTTTCTTCACTTGAGTACGGATAAACTTGTGCAAGTCTACGAGTGGAGGCTAGGTCAAGAGAGAGCTTTGAGGCAGCATAAGCCGGGAATGACGGATGAGCAAGTGATTAAATTTGTCAAGGGGTATATGCCTGCTTATGAACTTTTCCTTGAACGTCTTCAAAACGAGAACCTATTCCAGAATGACGCAGACAGGGCGTCGGGAAAGAAGCATGTACAAGTGGTATTGAACAAGGCAAGAGAAGTGACAGAGGTGAAGGAAGTATAACGAAGTAGCCCAGACTTGAGTTGAGACTAGCGTAGAGAGTTCCACGTTGGATCAACAGAAGCATCAAATTCCGCATTGACGAGGAAGGGATTGTCGATAGCGCTGAATGAACTTGCAAATAGCTGATCGTACCACATCATTGACTCGTGGCCCTCGAGCGGCATATTGTCTAAGTTTGGGTAAGGTTGTCCTTCCACAGGCAGCGAAATATTCGGTGTAGTAAAGAAGTCATTCGTATGAGGGCCATTTGAAGCTTCTGGTTGGAGATATGACGTCCCATAGGACAGAGCTGTAGTAGAAGGAAAGGTTCGTTGGCGTTTGCGCTGCTGGGATCTGGGAGATGCAGAATCCGCTGGGAATGATGTAATGTTCAAGGAAGAGTTGGGTGCGGCAGACACTTGACTGTTTCTAGTCTCCATAGCTGGCCCCGAACTGGCTGTAGCGGAATGATTAAGTGTTCTAGAGGGTCTTGATGGCGTGGCATTTTCACCCGCTCGTTGATGTGAAACGCCAGGCGAAAAGGTTCTTGTAGTGATAGAAGCATCTGCAGGTGACTCGATTAGAGGAGGCCGGTCTTGGGAAAGCTCTTGGACTGTAGATGTTAGTTCGTCGATGGCACCTAGGCAGTACTCTGGCCATGAAGTATCTCGAGCTGCTAGATGGCCGAGAATACTCTTGGCTGCCACAACATGCCTAGAGAGGATTAGAAATCGTATCGGACGGAAGTGTAATCAGATTGCATACCTTAAGGCGCTATCAAGAGGCACTTGCTTTTCAAAAGCCGCGTGAATAAGGACAAATGCACTAATCCAGATGGACCAAGTGAAAGACGGCCACAGTAATGGTGTTTGCGACCTTGAGCCATCAGACTCAGCCTGTAGCTTGTGGCGATTTTGGTGCTTCTTCAGGATTATTAATATGGATTTTGCAGCCGAGATACACGCCTGGAACGCAGACGAGTATGAAGGAGAAGGGTGGTCTGAAGCCAAGCCTGGTCTGTTCAGACAAATCGCCGACTCGTGCTTTAGAACCAGAAGCATGATCTTGTGATGTTCTGATATTGCAGGCGTGGCTGAACCCGTGTCGGCAAGATCATCTTCTTCGACTGCGTCTTGGATTTCATTGAACCACTTCGCTAACTCCGCTTGTACGAAAGCTGCTCGATCTGCTGTGTCTTGTCGCTGGAGCATGGATTTGTTCCTAAGCTCTAGGATAAGACCGCGTATCCGGGCATGTTTCGTCACAAACGTTAAAAGTTGCAGTCTTTCGGAGTTTTCGTCTCGGCTTGTGAGTGTATGACGCTCTTCGCCAGGATAGCAGACATCAAGGTCATCGTCATGGATATCGAGCGGTAGACCGAGAGACTGACACAGGAGTCTTTCCAATATGTATATACACCAGAATACTCGCCGACGAGCCGAAGCATCTTGTGTTGTGAAGAACGGATATCGTGCTGGACACCGATGTAGGCCTAGTTGGAATGCAGCGCGAACAATGAGTCCACCCAACCTGGATGCAGCGTTTAGACAAAGCATAGAAGTCAGGAACAACTGAACAGCTAAAGCTGCTTGAGTTGACCGCAACGATGCGGGTTGGCTAAGAGCGAATTGAGAACTTGCTAACGCATCGTCGACACTGTTGAAAAGGAATCGCTTCGGTATGGGCTTTGTAAACGCAACCGACTGACGACTATCCGCCAGCGAGATGGATAGAACAGACTTGACGATAACTTTGTTGGTATAGCTCAAAGAGGAGATTCCACTTTTCGAAACTTCTTCGAACAGGCCTAAAACCTCAGGTCCATGAAGGAAAGGAAGAACAGGATGCCATGCCTCAAAATAACTCTTCGACCACTCCACAAAATCCTCGAAAGTCGGTCTCACGTTGTCATCAGTGCAAATCTCATCATCCTTCCACAGATACTGGTCTTGGCTGTTCTTTTTCGAACCGTCTTGCCTCAGCTGGTCATCTTCTCCGGGGATAAGCGTATTAATAGACCCCGGTTCTATTCGCGACGCAGATCTCTTTGCTAATCGCAAGTGTACAGCGCGGATATAGTGGATCCCACTACCGCTTCCTACAAAGCGAGCAGCATCATGTTCGCCTGTGTCGCGCATTAGGCCATACTCGCGGCCTGAAGTTGAGTGCTTGCGCTTTTGAGATTGAGGTTCATGGCTTGGGGTTGAATGCGCTGTTTCGAGAGTGTCGTACGGAGAGTGGTGAGAGGAAGACATCTCTAGAAACAAGGATCGTCATTTGTTGATGTAAATTAGAGGATGGAGATTATTCTTGGCAAGAGCTAAGGTGTGATGGAGGTTTGTTGTTGAAGGCAAGTGCCGTAAAGGTGTTAGTGCCGCGTCGGACAAAGAAAAGGCCGAGGCGGGGTTGAATTCGCCGCCTGGTGGAGGAGTCAGTTTCACTGCGTCTTGTCAATAAACCATTCGATTGATAGCAGACTGATAGCTGCTAATCCCTGGTCTGATCGGTACGTATGGCGAACAATGAGCCGTCAGTTGAGCAGGAAGCCGAGAGGCAGTTGAACCCGATAGCCTGCAGCCATTGCCGACAACGAAAACGTAAGGTGAGACTGGGCTACCCGGGGGCAAAGAATCGAAACGATCGGCTACTGACGATTTATAGTGCGATAGAAACTTGTTAGTAATGATGCATATATACTAGTTGAAAATGGACTTACATCCGTCGCAGACCTCATTGCTTGCAATGCAACAACGATCCTTCTAATTGCCACTACCCTGAACAGAACAAACGGTAACACATGAAGCTCATGCAACAGAACTCATCAACTAACAGTTATTCAGAGGTCTTCCCATCGGATTTATAACAAGACTAGAAGCACGCCTAGCTGAAACAGAAGAAGCCCTCTTCCGTCTCGTCCAATCCATCGAAGACCCCGAAAACAACCAGATCTCACTCAAGCCCTCGTCTCAGAGAAAGGATGACCGTATAAGAGAATGGGATAATCTTCCCCTCAAAGATTTTGAACAAGTGAAAGCTTGGTACCGCAACAGAGCAGGGTTGAACGATTCTTTGACTCTGCAGGATGACACGATGGATTTGGACCTGGACCAACAAAAAGCATTTATTCGCGTAGCACCAAGCGATACAGATCCTGTTGAGTTCACTGATGATATTCATAGCAGCTCAGGTATTGAGATTCCCCAGCTAGATCCAGAAGATGATGATATCTCGAGAGGTGGAGATCAGACTCCTACGCCGTCTGAGGGAAGTAAGGCTAGAGAGATGGAACAAAAGCATCCACACATGTACTTCTGAACGAAGATTTAATCCTATCAGTTCTCATCTCTCTTCATTTTCCTTGCGAAATAATCTTTTCATAAGTCTTGTGTCATGAAGGTCCGAATGTGACAGCGATATCCTTGTTTGTGCATGAGAGACGAGTCAGTTAATATCTGAGGGAAAAAGCAAAGATAAGCCGGGGTCTCCCAACAAAGTGATATACCGCGAGGAATAAGCATATAACCCCTCTCTTATACCATTTTCATAAAGTTTATCTTAGCACAGGCCCCTTCGCTAGACCCTGATCAGCCTTCCCCGCAAAGGTGTAGCGAGTCAGGTTGATGCACGTCTGGGGTGGTGTAGTAGCGTAGGTTACAGTGCATGAGAGATCGCCAGTCTCGAGACCTTCTTCTGTATGGAGGGACCACGTATCACACACAGCGCGTTGGTCAGCGCTTAAAGAAGAATGAGGAGTATAAGATGAGTGAAAGGTCAACATAGACACATGTTATTCCTAATCAACAATTTCACTCTTCCCAAGCTTCTTCCTGATTATCTGAGCCTCTTCCCAAATACCCATCTATCACAATGGCCCCTTCACAAACCCAAGACGAGCCTGCCAATACTCAAAAGAGCTCTGACCTTTTGGAGCATTCCAAAGAGGAGTCTGTCCTAACAGAAAAGGACCGTAAAGAGCTTGCCTTCACAGACAAGCACAGCTCGCCTGATGTGTACATCAACTGCAACAAAGATACGCTTTGGCATCCTTGGGTCGGCACACTTGAGCTGAAGCCCCTCCGTTTTGAGACAAGATCTGGTAGCTGGGTCATTTCTTTGAGAACACCCGTGGATTGCTGGCTCGGAAAGCATAGGCATCGAGGCACAGTGACGGCTGTTACACTCTCTGGCAATTGGAGATACAAAGAGTGAGTCTACCTTTTTCAAAGCAGCAAAAGGCATAAGCTAATCTTAACCAACAGATACGACTGGGTGGCAGGACCAGGTGACTACGTGGTCGAGAACCCCGGTACGATCCATACACTATTCATGGGCGCTGGCTCAGAGGTCGTCTTTACAATTACTGGTAGTCTGGAATTCTTTAACGATGATGACAGTCTGCGCGAGACGATGGATATCTTTACCTTCTCGAAGATGTATTATGATCACTGCGAGGAGAAGGGGATCGAACCTAATGAGAAGTTATGGTACTAGATATTTGCTTGCTAGTTAGTTGTGAACCACTGTTTCGATTGCTTGATGGGTAATTACAATATTCAAATCAGTTCAGGTGTCAATGTCTTGCAATAGGTGACCTAGAAGGTGATGTTTCTTTTTCCCGAAAGTTATAACAGATTTCTGAACTAGTCGGCATAGACAAAGCCAAAGAATAGGAATAAAAGCCTTTGTATATATGCTTGTCCCGAATCATGCATGATTCACTTAAACGATAGTAAGATCGTTTACCTCACCATATCCACAGTATCCAATCCCTCGCAAGTTCCACTGGGACTGTGCATCTTGTCTGTTCCCCTTCGAATCCGTAGCACGACTAAGAAGTTTCTGATTCTCACCGACGCCTATTGGCATCCTAATTTCCCATCTATGCCAGGCCCATTTCAAATCACCATCACCCTGTCCATCACTCTCCGACAACTTTGCCTTTACCCAAGTATTTCCACCATCGGCACTTACTTCAACCTCTACAATAGGTCCGGCAGCATAGCCAGGAAGAGCATATCCCTTGACTTCAACGGTGCCATCGTTGTCTCTCTTACTGGTTGAACCAGATCGAGGAAGACATATGGCTGAGTTGAGGGGCATCTCTTGGAGAGGTGGTGCCTCTGACCACTTTGGATCTGCCTGCTCAGAATTTTCTACATCAGGAGGGAGAACGCGGTAATCACGTTGGTGGAAGTGATTTGATGACTCTTGCAGCTGAACCGTAATCCGATCAAGCCACTTGACTGAGCGGACACCAGCTAAACCTGGTGCTATGATACGGGCTGGGTACCCATGCTTTGGCTCAAGAGGTTTGCCGTTCATCTATTTCCGTAAGACAGGCCAAGTAGTGGATGTAGGTATGTGCTTACCCCCAATGCAATGATCACGTCAGCTTCCTCAGCCATAGCCTTCTCAAGCGGAATGCTTGTTCCAAACCACTCCTCCTCCGGCGAAGGATTTTGATGACACGCAAACTCTACTTGAGCTTGCTTCTTGTCTTCCTCACTAAGACTTACGCCAGCCTTAGTCAGAACATCCTTAAGGCGGGGACCAGTCCATCTACAGTTCATGACGGCGCCATCAAACCAGTCGATACCTTGTACTTCCTTGATAGTTGTTCGCATAGCATGGCGACGGTTTCCGGCGCATTGCAGGGCGCAGATCATGGAATGTTGATCGAAGGATTGGAGATCTGCGACGGAAAGGCTGAAACTGTTTTTGACTGCGCCTTGAACAGAAACCCGATGAGTAGATGCATCGATAAGCGGAATGGGGCTGTGGGGAGTGAGCCTCGCTGTGCAACTTCAGAGGATTGTCGGCTTACCCATGATTCCTATCGTAACCAATGTCCTCGGTGACGAAGCTGAGAAAAGGTCAGAGCCATGATTTAGTAAGTAAATAGGTAAGTAGATTTTACTTTGACAAGAGATCCTCCGAGGCTGGCTCACGATTCAACGGCTCATCAACTGAATATTGGTACTGTCAAGACAGGCGTCAGCACCGATTCCCTAATGGAGATCAATTGGGTTTAACTGAACCTGAGTAGAGCTGTGAGGCATCTTGATCGACTAGGTATTAAATATGGAGCGACACTGTGTATGGATTGAAGTCCGAATTGAGCCCACCCTGGAGTGGTGGATGTGATGGCAGGACGGCGGGCTGTGGAGGCTTGATGCTTGCAAGAAAGAGAAGTACTAGAATATCCTGAATGTGGGATCACAAAGCTGGTATTGATAGACTCAGTTTGCTTTTTGTAAGATATCTTGTGCGAGTCGAGTGTTGTTGCCTGCGCAGGTTTGGGATGCTCCAAAGGTTGGTGGAGTTGTCACAATGACCTCATCACATGCATCAGCCAATGGTAGAATACCACTCGTCTGGTGGTAGTTTTAATTACAGCAATAGGTACAAGCATATTCGATATTAACATTACAATTATTAAGCTATCTAACGAGGGATGATAGTATTTGTGAAGAAGTAAGTAGAAAATAAACAGATGCTATATGTATCAAGTAAACGAAGGTATTGGAGTTTCTGTCAAATGCTTAAAGCTCCGGTCCATTAGTCAGAGACCTAGGCATGGTCAAGAAACGCGTGAGGACAACATTGAAAGTGTCAGGGTCTTGCAGGAAGCTATCGTCATGTTAGCATATTGTTGGTCTCGCATGTACTGATAGTACTTACGCAAAGTGGCTCACTCCAGGAAGGATGACAAGATCAGAGCCCCAGACCTAAACGTCAAAGGTTAGTAGGCTAACGGTAATACTATTGTAATTACTTACCCAGCTGCGCAAGACGCCGGGGGTATCACGGGTAACAGCCTCTTCGGAATCACCATCGACAATCCAGAGAATAGGCGCCTCAGGGTCGTCGTAACGGGTAGTAATCTTGGAGAAGGAACCAGCGTCCCAGGTTGGCTCAGATGACCACATAGCATCTATTCTTTCCCCAAACTCTTCAAAGGTCTCGTTACCTGGCGAGTTCTTTTCGTATTCCTTCCCAACGCGGTCAAGATATTCGAGAAACACGGGCGATTCTGCAGCAGTGGCATTGATGTTGTTGGGACTGTATGTGCCTCCGAAAGCGAAGATGCGGTCGATTCGATCGGTGAAATTCATGGCGAGGTCGAATGAGATGCAACTTCCATCGGACCATCCGACTGTTGAGAACTTGGGGATTTCGAGGTGATCCATCAAGGCTACCACATCCTCCGTCATGAGATCGTACGTCAAGGGACGGCTTGTATCATCGCTAGATCGACCCTGACCGCGAGAGTCAATGGTGATCAAGGTAAAGGGTCCATCCTGCAAGTGCTCAACCTGATGCGCCCAGTAGTCGCTGTTGGCGTAGCCACCGTGTAGAAAGACGACAGGGTTCAGTCCATTGGCTTGGCTCTCTTCGAGTGGCGCTCCAAACGTAGCATACCATAGATCTATGCCATTGATGGGAGCCGTGCCATTGAAGTTTGCCTCAGGCAGAGGGGGTGTCGGAGGAAGGGTCTCCCAGGGTGCTTTGTATGGTTGGACCGCTTTGTAAGGGGGTTGAGGTGTGGCGCCTAGTTCAAGTTCAAGTGAGATTGACAGGCCAGCAACACTGGGGAACAAAGCCGCAAGGTATGGTAAGATATGCTGCATCTTGGTCTTGGAATTATGGTGAAGCGTTAGGTGCATGAGTTTAATTAGGAGGCGTTTTTACGGATAGAAAGAAGAATGAATTCTTCCATCAGTAGTTATATTCGAGGGTGAAAAGGCCTTGACGTTCCCCTCTTCTTGCACGACGCTATCATGAGCCTCACCGTCGATCCGCCTGCATTGACAGCCCCGTGTCTACCGTAGGCACGGAAAGTTAAAGTCAGATACCTTGTCATTGTAGCAATTTTGTACAAGGATCGCCGGTATTGCTTCTTCGGATCCCGGCTCGGGAGACAGCACGTGACCGGGAACTCACGGAGAGGCGCGGGCAATCCGAACTCTCAGACAATTTGTAGTACCCTGGTCCTGCCACTCATGAAGATCTGAAACCTGCCTGCCGCACTCACACATTGCATTCAAGTACCGAGATCAGTCAAACAGTAGAATAAGACAGTGTACGGATGACTCTACTTGACCTATACGTTCGAGCTGGGGCTTCTAGGATACGTCGACTTGTCTGCACCTCAAGCTGTGATGTGTAGGTCAAGGTCTCGAGCGAAAAATCATGATGTTATGGTAGAATAAGCCTGGCGTCGTCACGCAATACGCCATTAGACTCCACAATAGACATCAGTGCACAAATGATGCACGGACCACCACGGATTCGCACGGAATCTCCGTGTTATACAACAACGTCTTGAGCCAAGCTGCTATCCATATATAGCTAGGTTATCGAACCCAACTAACGAGAAGAAGATCCTCGGCATTGGTTCTGCTGGAATCTAGAATCCTTTCTGTCTCAGGTCTTGTCGATATGAATTGGGCCGGCTATAGAAGGAAGAGAGACCTTGGAGAAAGACCTCTTTCGCCTCTACCCGCTACATATCGGATTCATATGGAAAGCAAGACAGTCACTTGTCATTCAGTCAGATCTTAGCAAGATCTGGTCAAGTGTGAAATAGCTCTGAGACATTGACCTTGGCTAATGCGGAATCTCCGTGTTATGGGGCAGTCCTTCAACCGTCCTGACCCGGGCTGCTATCCATATATAGCTAAGGGGTATTACGAGCCCAGACAAGCTTACAATCTCAATTGGACCCATGGATCTCCTCTTCTGTTGGACTGTTGAATTCCTTCTGCCGAAGATCTTGTCGAGTTCCGGTCAAAGGTCCAGTGGGCTCTGAGACACTGACATTGGGGGGATGGTAGGTAATATGAAGAGTTCTAATCCCGCTGACACATAATCACACGTGGTGACACATAAGAACTGGAGAATTAAGATGTCGTAGTATCTCATCAAACTAAGGCTTGCTAGCTTGGTGGAAAGAGACGGTTCAATTTATAGCCGCATCTGGCTGAAGAAATCTCCGGATAGCTGTTTTCCAGTCTGCAACTAAATGAATTCGCCGACTTTAGTTCACGACCCTTAGATAGAACTCGTCTGGCAGAGTCCCTGTGATGATCTTCATGAGATATCACTACAGTCTAAGCCTTATCCTGCTCTCACTTCTGAGGCCCTTCGTCCAGCCGCATTAGCCCCTTGTTGAAGATAATGTCGGGCCGTCACTTGGCAAACGCGTTCTAGCCCACAAGTGTGCTCCATACAGGAGTTCTTCCAGTAATGATGTCCCCAGTCTGCAAGACTTGACTCATGCGCCAAGTGCAGTTCTATCCTATTCTGGTTATCCCATCGCCGGGTCCGGACGCTCCCCGTCCCTAGTAAAACGCCATAGTAGCACATGAACTCTATTTCAGCCCCGAAAAGCAACGGTTGTCGAATAGAGAGCCCTGCCTTTTGAGTAATCGCTTATAATACCAGGTGTGCCGGGGTAAATGTTGTTGGTTCTAAATTTTTACAAGAAGCCACAATGTCTCGTATTATCAAAGCGTACAGGAGTAGGATTCTCTCCCCGAAATACTAAAGAAAAAGAAAGAAGGCACGATATATTAACAAGTGTATGACTGTGAATTTATCTGTTACATACCAAACTTTCTTTCCATCTTTTGAGCCACAATGTCTGAACCAGCTGGCGTAGGGGGCAAAGGCCCCCAATTGATTGGAGTCCTCTGGTTCCAAATGGCTCTGAGCTACTTTCTCATTGGCCTCCGTCTTTACACACGCGCATTCATCAAAGGAGCCATTGGAGTGGATGATTGGTGTCTGATCGCAACAGCCGTTAGTGCCTCATTTCTAGCCCCAAAGTACATTCAGCTTACACTCTACGCAGCTTGGCAGTACCATGTTTACTGTCTTTACGACCATAGCATGCATGCACGGAATGGGTCAACGCCACGACGACCTCGCAACGTCCGAGTTTGCCAAGGCAATGCTTTATATCCTCACCGGCCAAGTCTTTATTGCTCTCGCTACTGGAATGGGTAAAGTGTCGGTTGCTATGTTCTTACTTCGTATTGTTATGAAGCCATGGTAAGTCAGGCGATGTCTGAATTTTTTAAGGGTTCTAACAATAATTCTCTCAGGCATCGCTGGTTCCTCTGGTTCTGTAACATTACCATCACCATCTTCAGTATCTTTCTTGCAATTGTCGTCTTTGCGCAATGTACTCCTACAGAGTCTATTTGGAATCCCGTCTTGGCCGATCAAAGAGTCTGCAACATCAGTCTCACTGTCGTCGCCATCTCATACTGCTGTGAGTTTTCTGTTCCAGGAATCTGTTACCACTACTAATATCATGCGTAGCCTATGCGGCAACGATGGACTTTGTGTTAGCAGCCTTCCCCTGGATCGCTCTTCATGGCCTGAACATGAAGGCTAAAGACCGCCGTACTATCTGTCTGTCACTCAGTCTCGGAGTTTTGTAAGGCCTACTTCCGCTATGTCATCTGATTTCCAAATACTGATATCATGCAGCGCCGGTATTTGTGGTATTTTCAGAACGTCTGGTTTGACCTCTTTGAGTAATGCCGAGGATTATCTATGTAAGCCCAATCAGCCCCCATCTAAAGATGACGTCGCTAACAAGGAAATAGATTCCATTTCTGATTCGGTTATGTGGACCGTGAGCGAAGTAACGGCTACGATTGTGTGTCTGACACTCCCATCCCTACGACCCCTCTATAAGAAGATGCGCGGCGAAGACTTCAGCTCCGGGGGCTATCAACAGCACGACGACTCGGCATACAGACACAACCCATCCTTCCCACTTGGTTCTCTCAGGGGCCAAGACAACGACAAGGATGATACATCTACCAAGATCGAAAGCGGTGTTCTCACGGGGAAGAACGATAGCGACGAGGCCATCTTACTCCACCAAGGTTCAATGGCAAAAGGGAACATCATCAGAACTCAAGAAGTCAAGATATCCTATGGAGAGGGACACAGGGGTTAAGTCTTCTTTGTGTCTTTACACGAGACTAAAAGTTATTATCCATATTTGTGATTTCATAAGCCTGTTGTCGAGCATGATTCTTTTATTACAAGATTTTAATTACAAATACTACCCATTTTGAACATTACCACCACTTGGCCCAGTCTTTATAAATGATTGTGCTGTTATGATGATAGCAGTACCTTTCCATCAACAGCTCCATTTCTGTTCCTGTCATACCTTGAAAGTGAGGCCCACAACAAACGTGTCGAAATTTGCCCCGAATACTGTCATAACGGCAGAAATAGAGCATCAAAGGAATTGAAGGATCATAATAAGGAATGCGCTGCGCATCTTACATGCGAGCGGAACTTGCCATTGCTGACAGCGATGAGTTGTTCAGCTGATGCTTCCCCTCACAAAAAGCCAGCCACGGCGTCGCACCGTGTTAACAACATGACTGACCGCCAAATTCTTGTGACACAGTAATTTTGCAGTAAGCTGATGATGCGGAGGATTTTACTGAAGATGGCAGATGAAGAAATTTCTGGGATGATGGATTCTGGGCATAAGCGTTATGGGTCCTTCAGCTGCTGCGCCACGATTTGTCCTGGTCGCCGAGGATATTTACAATGGATATTGTGCTAAAAATGGCGGATTTCTAGGATCATTGCTATTGTTTACACGGTGGACTCGAGAAAATCTGGGATGAGGCTTGAACTTGCATTTGATGTGCCAAAGTACCAAATAGCATTCTCAGCTTCAATTCCATGCCGGCAACTGAAACCTCCAATCAGTGGCCCAATTGCCCATCCACAAAATGATGGAAATGTTAAAACACAGCTTCAACGTCACTAAAATCAAGCTCAGCTAGAAAATAAGTTTCACAGGGCTGGGCCTGGACCCAAAAGTCGGCGAAGTTGAATTGCGCTGCCTCACTTTACCTAACTAAGCCCGAGTCCTTAAGCTTAAAATAGGGCTAGTCATCAGCTGGAAGCGGGGGCTGTACCTCACTACCTCCACTACAGTAAGACTTGGTGTTAGCTAAACCTCCACTACGGGTAAGCAACCTCCACTAAAGCTAAGCTAAACCGATCTGACGGCTCACCCTCCGATGTAGTGTAAGACTGAGGGCTGTGAGATGCCATAGCCTCCTCCGCGACATTGCGGAAGTTGTAAGACTAACCAAGCTATGGGTTGCAACTTAAATCGTTAGTACCGTAGATTGAGACCATCACGATGAGAAGCAATGTCTATAAGAAGACTGTGATATCCCGTCCAAGATGAAATTTCCCCTCTCATCATCACAGCACAAAACATCATATCAACTATTTCCTATTTTCTTATTTCCTTATTTTCCTTTGTCAGGTCTATTATTTTCCTTACAAACCTTCGCTTCTTCTCAGTCGTCTGCCAATTAGTTCGTTCATCGTTCCAACTTGTCTTCTTTCGACTTTTCACTCCCAACACCAAATCAAAAATGCATTCTGCCATCTTTGCTCTCGTCGCCATCTCTGGCTTCGCCGCTGCTTCCCCCAACCCCAACCCCAAGACTACAGAGTGTCAGGGTCTCGGTCCTGATCTGGCCCAGTACTACGTCTGTGGTAACAATGGCTTCCGCGGTTACTGCTCTGTAGACCCTTGTGACAAGAAGTGGTGCCGCGACTTCGTTCCCAAGACTTGCGATCTTGTTTTCATCACTGAGCCCGAGCCTCCTGTTGTTGCCAACCCTGTTGACGGTCACGAGCACGAGTGGGAGGCTGAGACCACCACAACCGGGCCTACCACTGAAGCTACCGGCAAGTCTTCTTCTGATGACACTGTTTGCGCTCCCGGCACTGGTTTCTTCCAGTCTTGCTCCAACGGTTTCAGAGGCTGCTGCAAATCTGATGCCTGCTCCAACTCTGAGGGTGTCTGCCCTGATACCGTCAAGCGATCTGATCCTACCGTCTGCGCTCCCGGTACTGGTTTCTTCCAGTCTTGTTCAAACGGCTTCCGTGGATGCTGCAAGACTGACGCTTGCTCCAACAGCGCTGGTATCTGCCCTCCCGTCGCCAAGCGCTCCGACCCTACTGTCTGTCCTCCTGGAACCGGCTTCTTCCAATCTTGCTCCAACGGCTTCCGTGGTTGCTGCAAGGGCGATGCCTGTGGTCAGAAGGAGCCTATCTGCCCCACCACTGTGAACAAGCGATCTGATCCCACTGTCTGCCCTCCCGGCACTGGCTTCTTCCAGTCTTGCAGCAATGGTTTCCGCGGCTGCTGCAAGACCGACGCTTGCAGCCAGAAGCAGCCCATCTGCCCTCCCGCTGTTGCCAAGCGATCTGACGATACCGTCTGCCCTCCTAACACTGGCTTCTTCCAGTCCTGCTCTAACGGCTTCCGCGGCTGCTGCAAGGGCGATGCCTGCGGTAACACCTGGTGCCCCGACTACAAGACCGGTACCTACCAGCCTGCCCAGAGCCTCGAGGTCAAGACCCGCTCTTCTGGTACTTGTGCTCCCGGTACCGGTTTCTTCCAGGTCTGCGCCAACGGCTTCAAGGGATGCTGCAAGAAGGACGCTTGCAGCTCCAAGCGCCCTGTCTGCCCCAAGTAAGAGGTGGAGATTTACACATACATATTTGCACTTCAAGTATATAAAGAGCATGATATAGAATAGCGATGCATTTGTTAACGGTCATTTGGACATGGGTTTTGGAACGTTCCTTAGCATAGCGGATTGTTTGGCATTGGACTGATTCATCATTTGATATTTACTTATTTAGAGCGTTGATTTTATCGGGTACGATGAAAATCTAACTAATACACTCCTTTAAAAATCTTCTCTTTCAATCTGGCTCAACATGAAGTGATTTGGTAGTAATCCTGATTAGTTCCTGACCTGATAAGACACCAAGATATCTCCAGGAATTTTGCTATAAGCAGAACATAGGGAGGGTTCAATTCCCGTTTTGTAACGAAAAAAGAGAGAGTGGCGTGGAACGGACTTTTAGACTACAAGGTTCAGGATTCTAGAGGTTTTCTCTATGTCGTATGCCACTAGACCACTCATTGTTTGATTTGATCAAACCCTTTCATGTTGGGCATTATAGATGGGAGCCTGAGAAATGGCCGAAGGTTTCTTATCAGAGGTATGTGGTTGGCTTGGCCTGAACTCTGTCTAAAATTAAGTCCCTTGATGAGATGTGGAGGTTCGGCAATACCTAAACCCGGACGCATCAGAGACACTCAACAAGGAGCTCGAGGTTGATGGGATGGTAGGCTGAGACAACTTATAAATTCTGAGGGCAGTGCGGTGCGCGGTCTTGATTGCCACCAGCAAGGTGAAGCCCCTTGCTCTTGCACGACCGTCTGAGATTGAACGGACCATGCTTCTCCACGTATCGAGTGTAACCAGATCACCATCTTGTCCTCCCACAATAGCTAGTCGAGCTCGGTCACCGAGATCCGTATGAAAACCCAGAATCCAGACCTATTCCTCTCGTCAGTCGTTCCTTTTGTGTGTTCCATCCAAGCCGGTAGTATGGCACGAAAGAAAGAAGCCGAGCTGGCAGCTGGTACAGGACTCTCCCAAGTAAGGGCTTCATATCCTTGTCGGCGCTATCAAGACTGATGATGCTTCTGTCAAGGTCCTGCCACAGAATCCAAAGCCATGGTACCAGACTCCGCATCTCATCAAACTCAACTTGTGTCTCTTAGTTCCTCTATTCTCTTCAGCCTCCATAGGCTACGATGGCAAGCCCTTACTTCCCTCTTATGGAGTTCGTAATACTAATACTTAAAGGATCAATGATGAACGGTCTTCAAACCCTCCCTCAGTGGCGAACCTTTTTCAACAGTCCCCAGGGCCCAACCCTCGGTCTGATGAACTCCGTCTACCCACTCGGTAAGGTCGTGTCTTTATTCGCAGTTTCATACATCAGTGATCGGTGGGGTCGAAAATTTCCTCTTCTGATCGGACTAATAATGTGCATCATCTTCTCAATCCTGCAAGGTCTTGCGCAAAGTATTCACAGTTTTATCATCGCGAGAGCTCTGTTGGGATTCTTCACGAGTTTCCTGGGTCAGTCTAGTCCGATTATCATCACGGAGCTGGCGTATCCTACTCAGCGAGGCAAGGTTACTGCGTTATATAATACATTTTTTGTAAGTGAATTGGTTCAACTGAGGGGTTAGTGCTAATGGGTGTAGTGGTCTGGTGCTATTCTCGCGGCGTGGTGTACGTATGGGACTTTCAAAATTGAGTCGACTTGGAGTTGGAGGATCCCTTCTTTATTACAGGGAGCAGTGCCTATAGTTCAGCTGTTAGGACTATATTTCCTTCTCGAGTCTCCAAGGTGTGTGATTCCAAACTGCCCCAGAAATGATACTAACTAGTTTGATGTAGGTGGCTCGTATCCCGGGGTAGAAAAGAGGAAGCTCAGAAAATACTAGCAGACTGTCATGTAGGAGGTGATACAGAATCTCCCCTCGTCACCTTCGAGATGCGGGAGATCGAACATGTTCTCATGGAAGAAGCCGAAGCCATTTCTACTACTTCATGGATGGAGCTAATTCGGACTCCTGCCAACCGCAAACGCACTCTTATCGCCGTTGTCCTAGGTTTCTTTGCCCAATGGAACGGTGTCGGAGTACTCAGCTACTATCTCGGTCTCGTCCTAAAAACCATCGAGATAACCAAAGTCAAAGATCAAACTCTCATCAACGGCCTTTTGCAGATTTTCAATTGGCTCGTATCGACCTTCCTGGGGGCTCTGATGGTTGATCGCCTAGGGAGACGAACGTTATTCTTAACTTCTACAGCTGGAATGCTTGTGGCATATATCATCTGGACATACCTGACCGCCCACTTCATCAACAGCCCAAGCGATTCCACAGGACGAGCTGTAGTTGGCTTCATCTTCGTCTACTATCTGTTCTACAATATCGCCTGGAATCCACTTCTGCAGGCATACCCAGTGGAGATCTTTCCTTACACATTGCGGGGGAGAGGTCTGTCTGTCACATATATAGCGTTCTTCGTTGGCCTTATCCTCGGAAACCAAGTAAATCCGATAGCTATGGAAGCTATCACGTGGAAGTACTATATCGTGTTTTGTTGTATTCTTCCAATTTTGTTCGTATTTATTTGGTTCTTGTTTCCTGAGACGAAGGGACATACCCTTGAGGAAATTAAGGAGGTTTTTGAAGTTAAACGAGAGAGGGATGATGGAAGGGTAGAGGCAGGGCTGGGTGGCGAGAAGTCTTGAAAATTGAAGTCGGCCATTGGAGGTCATTCCTACTATGGACATGATATCATGATTTGGGTAGCGAAGGATCATGGATTGTGGGGCTGTTATGGAGACTCGATAAACAGCCTGTATTCAACACCGTTTACAAGGCTGTTTAGCCGGGAGAGGAGTAGAATATCATGAGTTACTTTTAAGCCTCATACCTTACATTGCCTTCTTGTATTATCGAAAATCTTGAGATTATCATCCGGAAATAAGCCATCATGTCAGAGTCAAAACCGACCCTCCGATGGGGCATCATCGGCACAGGCATGATCTCATCCTGGTTCCTGTCCGACCTCTCCATCGACCGCAAAGACGCTCAAGCAACACACGTTATCCAGGCAATCGGCTCATCTTCTGTCGAGAAGGGCAAGAAATTTGTTGAAACTCATATTCCGAACATGAACCCGACCGTCTACGGAAGCTATGAAGGAGCCTACCAAGATCCTAACGTGGATGTTATTTACATCGGTACACCGCATGGCTTTCATAAGAAAAACTGTCTCGATGCTATTGCACATGGAAAGAATATTATGTGTGAGAAGGCCTTTACTCTAAATGCTAGAGAAGCGAGGGAAGTTCTTGAAGCTGCCAAGGCGAAGGGTGTTTATGTTATGGAGGCTATGTGGACACGTCACTTTCCCTTAGTCAAGATGATTCAGAAGATGGTTCATGAGGATAAGGTCATTGGAGATGTAGTTCGCCTGTTTGCAGACTTTGCGATGGATCAGCGGATCGAGTCACTTGCTCCCGAACACCGCTTACGAGATCTTGCATTGGGTGCTGGCTCATTGCTTGATATCGGCATCTACAGCTTGACATGGGGCCTTTTAGGTCTTGATAGGGGCGTAGGCGAGAAGGCCACGACCCCAAAGATCTGCGCTTCGCAAACCTTTATTGAAGGTGGTGTCGAAGTAAGCACCTCTATCATTCTTCAATACCCCGACGGTAAACAAGGCATCATCACTTCCAACTCGAAAGTCAAGACCCCACCAGCCTTTTGTCGCATTGAAGGAACCAAAGGCCATATCATTGTTGAAGGTCCTGCAGCTGCGCCTGAGACTTTCACTGTGTACATGGACGGTGGGACGGAGGGCAAGAAGTATGATTTTGAGAAGCCGGGTAGAGGATTTTATTGGGAGGCTGATGCTGTGGCGATGAATATTGCTGCCGGAAAGACGGAGAGTGATGTTATGCCTTGGGCTGAGACTGTGAGAGTTATGGAGATTATGGACGAGGTTAGAAGACAGGGTGGAACAAAGTTTCCTCAGGACTAGGTTGTCTATTGTTGGTGCAGTGCAATTGAAAGCGGTTGGATCTACTATCGGAACGCCATTCCGTCGACGGATTAGACGAGGCCGACACTAACCTTCCACTTGTCTACTTCTAGAATCATTGGCCGAAATAGCCCTCAGGGTATCAGAAGAATTGGCCCCTAAAGGTATAAGAGACGAAATACTTTGGTCACTTTATGCTAGCTTAGACTAGCAGTTAGGTTATTTTATTATGGAAGCCTAAGCCTTAGAGGACATCTCGTCCGGCACCCACCTGATAGCTTCTAGGAGATCAACACGAATGCATTATCGACACCTCGTGACCTTTCTCCGCATAGCGCCACGTAGTTGAGTGATCAGATACGGGGCGGGGTTGAGTTACATTTGGTCTAGACTCCTGCGAGATATGAATACCAACATCGGAGAGAGCTCCCGACTACAACTATCTGTGGGGTGGAAGACCATGTGAGATAATGTTGTTGTAATGAATGGTAGCCAATGTGCGAAGGAATGGATGATGGTATGGTGATAAATATGAGTGCTGTTGAGCCATTGTCTGAAATATTCTAACAACCATCGATTCAACATCAAAGGACAGTCAAGATGCTTCCAAGAGCAGCTACGCACCAAAGAAGACATCTTTTACCTTTAACGGGTCGTCATGTCTTATCGCAATACCGAAGGATTGCGGATGTAACATTCCGGCCAACCATGAAGCCTGCACCTGCACAGCTATCAGAGTCATCATCACTGTCCAAAATGCCAATGGGCGTTCTTCTCCGCTCAGTAGCTCTCACAACAATCATGTCCAACCGTTTTCTCCTTCAACCATCCCTCGCATTCATCTCCCTCTTGACACAAACCAACTCTACTTTCCTCAACCCTGATAAGAATCCAGTACTGGGTCGGGCTCTTCAGTGGACTATCTACAACCACTTCTGTGCTGGAAACAGCATTCCTGAAGTTTCAAAGACTGTCAATTATATCAAGAAGCTAGGCTTCCATGGCATTATACTTGGGTATTCCAAGGATATTGTGCTAGATCCTAATGTCAAACTTCCTGATGCTGGGGTTGAGGATTATCCGGCCGAGTGTTATAAGATGATTGATGAGTGGAAGAGGGGGAATATTGAGACTTTAAATATGATTGAAGCTGGGGACCTGCTGGCTGTGAAGTAAGTCTATCATCCAAACTGAAATTGAACTTGACTAACATGATTTAGGGTTACGGGCGCCGGTCCTATCGCAGTCGACGCTTTACAAGCTGGACGACCAATGAACAAGTACCTACACCAAGCCTTAAACGACATTTGCATCGAAACACGCAAACATGGCTGTCAACTATGGATAGACGCAGAACAACAAATCATGCAACCAACCCTCGACGACTGGACCATAGTCCTAATGCGCGAGCACAACCGAGGTGGCAATGCCCTCGTCTACAACACCATTCAAGCCTACCTCAAGGGAGCTCGGAAGAATGCTCAGCGTCATATTCAACTGGCAGCCGAAGAAGGTTGGACCGTCGGTATAAAGCTCGTCCGAGGTGCATATATCGAGAACGAAATCCGATCTTTGATCCATGATACGAAAGAAGATACGGATAAGTCATATAACGACATAGCCGACATGTTGATCTCTCAACGCTCTTCTACAGATCTAAATTTTCCTAGTGCAGCACTTGTCCTCGCTACTCACAACGCTGAAAGTGCCACCAAAGCCCTAACAACTCATCGCAAGCGTCTGGAAGCTGGTCTTCCCACAACACCAATGAAGTGTGCTCAAATCATGGGCATGGCAGATGAACTAAGTGGAAAGCTGTTGCAAGATTATGAAAAGGCAGTCAAAGAGGGTCGGGCTAGTGATAGAACACCTAAAATCTATAAGTGTCTGCCTTGGGGGTCAGTGCAGGAGTGTATTAATTATTTGTATCGACGGGCGGTGGAGAACAGGGGCGCTGTTGAGAGGACGAAACATATGGCTGTTGCTATGAGACAGGAGCTTTGGAGGAGACTTATTGGGTAGAGATTGAAGCAAGATTGAGACCCAATTTGTGTCTTTTCTTGCCGTCCAGGGCTATTGACCATCGAAATCATATAGGCAATACAAGAAATAATCTATAGCGAATTAGGGTTATGCTTAAGGGCTCTCATTTCCGTTCTCTATTCTTCAACAATAGTCTAAATGATAGAATGTGACATACTTATAGTTGTCCAAGGATTCTGAGCGGAAATCGTGTGCTATAAGTGAAACTTGTGGAACCTCATCTTAAAAAGAGTAAACTGTTCGTATTATTTATCTACAGGTTTGACCTCTCATTTTCCAACCTGGTTAACAACTCACTCTTCGGCCTCTCATCAACCCATCTCGTCCGGGGTAAATCAAAAGTAGAAGTTATCCTCCCATAAGCCATTCCGCCAAGTTGCCCAATCGGCCTTAACTTATCGAGCTCAATATGACTAAAGTCTTCGTTCGCCGCATCTTCCCGAACCCAAAGTCTCGTTGCCTCAACCAAGAAAACAGCAGATCCGCTCATACCCGGCCTGTGGCCTTCAAACTCCTTGATATCCACAACTTTTCCCTCGATCGACAGCACTGACTCCTTTACTCGTGATGGCTTGACTGTGGTTGTTTCGCCCTCAGTCAAGCCGGTGATATCCCATTCTGAAACTCCGTAAGGTGCATCGATAGATGAAGCGTTGACTGCTTCGATCATATTTTCAGAAACAGTGTTTATAACACATTCTTTCGTGTCTTTCATGTTTGTGTATGTATCCTTCATCTGACCGTTTCGAGAGGAGAAACTGACGATGAACATCGGTGGATCATGGTCGACCATTTGGAAATAGCTAAACGGGGCAAGATTCTTGGTTTTGCCGTCTTTGGAGATAGTGCTGATGAAACCAACTGGACGAGGAGCGATGCCAGAAATCAGAAGTCGGTAGTTTTGACTGACGGATCTGTCTGGAGAGTATGGATCAATTTCTTTGTGAAGCGAGTTGGCGGCTGGACCAGTGCGCACGCCATCTCCATATGACCAGACTGGATCGGGGGATTTGGTTATCTCGATTGGTCTGTTGGAGTGGTCAAAATCGGGGCGAACAGCTATTGTCTCTGCGAAGTTGGTGACTGGTTGGACTGCTGAGAATGCAGGTTTGGGTGTTGCAACCGCCGCCGCCGCCGAAGAGTTGAGTCGGATTGCCGAAGGTGACATCCTATGTGTCATGAAAGCAGGCAATTGCTTCAAGGTCCTGTATTAGGTCAATACTGCAATCCTTGTTGTTCTCGGCAACCAATCACAATCACTCACTTGTATCTAAGTGGGCTTGACATGGTTGTGTAAGCTTTGGTATGACAGTCAACCCTGATTGGTCTTCCAGAATAGTTCTTTCATCAACTTACACCAACAATTGGGATGAGAAGGATGTCGGGTGGTTATACCGACTTTTATGGAGGTCACTGCAGGGTACTAAGATAAGGTTTTACTAGTAATCGGAAGCACATTCCGGTCCATCATATCTCCACATCCGATAGCGCTCCTGCACTCCTACCCAAAGCCGCTGATAAGCTGGACAACACTTACTAAAATAGGCAAGGACTACATCCGGGACTTCCTTCCACCCTAAAGACTTAAGCCGGAACACTACCCCGACCTTCATCGCCTGTTTCTATCATACTCAGTTTGGCCTTCTAGAACAATGCCCAATACTCAACAGAGCCAATTTCGAGTTGTCAAGAAATGTGTCAAAGCGTACGTTCATCAAAAGCCGATGTTCGGCATGGGATCTAATCGTCATCAAGGTGTAAGCGATGTCGGTCTATGAAGGTCAAATGTTCTGGGGCACAACCTTGTGCGAGGTGTGGAAGAAAGAACGAGAGATGTATCTATGAGACGGAGGAGAAAAAGGTTACCGTAACTGAAAGGCGAGTCGGATTGCTGTTCCTGTACCATGTCGTTGGCTGATTGGCTGTTACAGTTATCTCCGGGCTCTGGAGAGACGACAAGATGGCCCATCCCCCGGGGGGCTTCGCAGCGGAAGCAGGGTCCGACCGAGACATTCTTCCGTTTCCGATTATGGGATGACGGGTGTCCTTCCCCGGGATGCGTCTGTGGCGGAAGCTGACGGAGGTAAGTGGCTAATGCTGTCGACTTGGCTGTTCACTAACATAGATCTTGTGCAAGATCTCGCTCTCGGTACACCAGAAGGAAATGAAGAGAATGAGGAAGCAAACGAAACGAGATCCCTGTCGCCGGACGAGGTGCTCGAGCCCGCTTTTCGTCAGAACCCATTGGTAGACAATGACTATGTCTTTGGTCAAGCATTAGGACGATATTGCAAGTCTATCTATCCCCAGAGCTTAATGAGATATATTAACACCGTATTGCAGGGTATATGGGCCCGGCCTCATCGTGGGCCTTCTGTAGAAGAGTCCTAGCACTAGTTGGAAAACATCTCCCCGAAGCGAATAACGACCCTCCACCCTGGCATCTCGACGGATCAGCATTCCGCCTCCAATGGCGTCCTCTAATGCCCGACGAACAGCCCGAAATCTCAAATCTACCACCTTCCGATTATGCATTCTTCCTTATCCAAACAGCAAGATTCTATCTCGGCCCATTGGCTAGTCTTATTGATGAAGCTGAGTTTCTGCAGCACTTCAAAGAGCTTTACCATGATGCCTCGACAAAAGCGGCGTCTTGTAGGCTTTGGTATGCGCAGTACTTACTAATGATTGCGTTTGGTAAAGCCTTTCTGGGTGGGAAGAGTGTTGATGGGAGACCACCGGGGTATCAGTATGCTGCGAGGGCAATGCCGCTTATGCCGGAGTTGGCAGGGATTGCTTTGGACCCTATCCTCTCCGCACAGGCGCTCACCCTTGCGGCTATCTACTTTCAGTCCATCGACATGAGAGTAGCTGCATATCAGCATGTGAGTTTAGCTTGAACCTTTGTCTGTCGACTACTAACCAGTACAATTGTAGATAGGACAAGCCCTACGCATCTGTGTACTCTCTGGCTTCCACAGGCACATGCCAGAAGAAGTGGTCGGACCACAACATTCCAAACGGTGTCACATCATCTTCTGGGTAGTCTACATGTTAGACCAAGAATTTGCAGCTCTTATCGGTGCTACAAGCGCGATACGTGACGAAGACATCACAAACAAATTGCCTTCTCAGGTTGATGATTCTTTGACGTCTCTCAGCTTGACGCTTCATGTTCAGCTGGCTCGGCTCATAGCACGGCTTTTGGGCAGTAAGTTTGAAAGAGTCGAACTTTCCAAGGGGTGGTCGCTAACATGATGATAGCGGTATACGGTGTTGGCAAAGACTACGACGGAACTCTTTTCAGCAATACCCAGTCTATTCTAAGGAACTTGGCTGAGTTGAACCGTGATCTACAGAACATTATCAACAAGCACTTTCGTGACTCGATTAGTAAGGCTTCAAGAATCGCCACACGGCTTCTTCTTCAGTATCATCATGTAAGTTTCAAAGATCGCGAAAGCTATTGGGGGGTGACTTACATGCTATTAGTGTGTCGTCCTCACAACAAGACCCCAAATAATGTGTGCTTTACATATGCACATCGAACAGTCCAAGACTCAGATGACGCATGGATTATCACTATCTCGTCCTGTGGCATCATTGATACAATCATGTGTCAACTCTGCACAATCAATCCTTAAGACTCTTCGCGCCCTTGCAGACGAGGATCTAATTGGTCAGTCAACAAGTACCACCCACACGATCCAGCTTGGCTGACATTTCTGAACAGAAGCATTTCTACCTTTCCAAATCGAATATGCCTCATCTTCTGCATTTCTCTTACAACTCATACCCATAATTTGTCCCTCTCTGCTATCAGACAATTCTTGGCGTGACGATGCCCGTTACGTCTTTGATACCCTGATCGCCAAGGGAAGTTTGATTGCTCCACTCAGAAAGGTGGAACTAGAGCAATTAGAGCAGAAGCTCTCCGCTCTGACGCCAGCAAGCAATATCGTCACACCAGAACTTCCTGTCGAGGCAGAACAAAATGAGGTTACTCACGAGCATCATAATGAAGAGGACGAAGGACATGATATTCAAGAACATCTCGCAGATGAAACAGGCTGGGATCTCTTTGCTGCCAACGCCATGGCCGGCCTAACCCCAGGCGAGCTGTTGGATCTAGCCGAACAACTTGACGTGGACAACTTCCTATATCAGCCTGAGATGTAACAATCAGGTCGGTGACAGAAGATTTATCCTCTAAGTTTTAGGTTGCTAAAAAGAGTAGCCTAAGTCTTAGTCTAAAGCTAGCATAAAGTGACCAAATAATTTCGTCTCTTTTGCTTTTAGAGGCTGATTCTTCTGATACCCTGAGGACAATTTACATATATCGAAATCATGAAGAATCGGAAAACATTATCCCCATTAGTGACTCAATCGCGAAAGTCATGTCATCTAATCTCCAAGCGAGGGGCTCGACCGATATACCCTGGTTCATGCTAAGCCTTGTTGGGCTGACGGGGGACAATCACGACGTCTGATAGGATAACACGTTAAATCAGGCTGACACCCAAGACTTTATCCGCATTTTTTCAGCTTGAAGACAAAGCAGCGTGATCTTATTCCTCTCATCATTTTATTGCTTCATTTTTGAAAAGTTGGCAAGAGGCAGAATGGAGCCCCAGACCAAGAAAAGCCACACTCGGCTCAGCTCATTGTTCAGACGAAAGACAGCTGTCGAGGAGAGACAAGAGCCAGCTACTATCATTGAGGAGGCGTGGGCACCTGTCCGTGTCCGTTCTCCGCCACCGATCCAGGCACCAGTCTTACAATATCCAGCATACATTGCGCAGTATCAGATGAACAGTCAACCACAATCACCTCAAAGTCCACAGAGTTTAGCTGCTGGACCGGGACATTATCGTCCTTATCCAGAGCCAGCTAAAGCTCACTTTGCCCCTCCTGGATCGTTGGTATCTCAGATTCCGGAGAGGGAGCAAGAAGCGAAGATGAATTTAGAGAAAGGCCTGGGGATTCACTGCCCCCCTTCTCCAGCGAAGACACCTCGGGATGTGGGCATGTCTTCACCTGTTGCCGAGGCGGGGCCATCGAATTCGTCCAAAAGCCCACCGGGAGGTGACGTTACTCCTACAAGCCTATCGGCCGCGAGTGCCATTTCCACCATCCCACAATCAGCCAGGCCGAGCATGGTCTCAACGATTGACTCTCCTACCAAGCAAAGATACGAATATTGGCCGATTGAGACCGGCTCCATCAGACTCGTTAGAATCCTGCCAGGTCATCGCACAACGATAGAATGTGAAGTTATTCAAGCACCTCTTGATAATGCTCCACAGTACGTTGCTGTATCATACACATGGGGTGATGTGGGAGATACAAAAAAGATTGGCATCGAAGGATCTCGTGTTCCCATCACAGTTAGTCTTTACGGCGCGTTACAGGCTCTTCGACAGAAACAATCATCGGTTCTGGTTTGGGCGGATGCTTTGTGTATTGATCAGAAGAACACAGACGAGCGAAGCCAGCAGGTCCAGTTGATGCCTCAGATATACTCAAATGCGGCATTTGTAGCAATATGGCTTGGTCCGGAGGAGAATGATAGTTCAAGGGCTGTGGGGCTCTTAGAAAAGCTTTCTCTGCCTACCGACCACTTTGTCACAGGCGCAGATGTATCTGGAATATTGGCCGATGCTGCTGCAAATGGGGATCTTCTGGCCACAGTATCGCTATTCGGAAGACCTTACTGGAAACGGCTTTGGGTCACACAAGAGGTCTTCAACGCCAAACGCATCGCCGTTCACTGCGGAGATACCTTTCTGCCTTGGCAAGCATACAAGACTGCATCTCATTATTTCCGGAGACATCATGCAGAACTTGATTTCAAGGCCAAAGGTCCTGACAGGAGACGTCCCGACCACTTTACCTGCGTTCAGACTCTGATACACGAGGGACCCGCTTGTATTCCGACCCTCAAACCTCAAATCCTGAAGGGAGAAAATGCTCTTCTTGAAGTCCTGAGGGCTTCTCGAAGTCAACTGTCTTCTGATCCAAGAGACAAGCTCTACGGTACTCTCGGCGTTTTGCCTTCTCACATAAGGGATGGATTGCGAGTGGATTATGATCTCTCCACCAAGGACGTCTACACAGAAATCGTCGAGTTTCTGATTCAGACAACAGATAGCCTTGACGTGATCTGTGAATCAATGCACTTCCCTCCCAACAATCGATCTCCCAATCTACCCTCTTTTGTTCCAGACTGGTCATACATACCACTTACATCAGCAATGGGTCACAGATACAACTTTCAGGCATCAGGCGCTACAAAAGCTATCTGCAATTTCCATGGCGAGCGTATGAACAAACTTGAAATTTCTGGTATACCAATTGACATTATCCAAACAAAGGGCATGGTTGTGGGTACGTTGGTTAATTTGGGAGATTTTCTCATGGCGTTTTTGCATTGGAGAGCGTTACTTCTCCATGTTACTGAGGGACGAACGCCGTTTCAGATACAGATGGCAGAAGAGTGTCTCGCGGCAACGATATGTCTCGGACAATTGCCTACAGGATATGATAGAGAGCGCTGGCAAAAGACTTGTTATCACGTCATAGCAAATCTCTTCCAGGAGCGTCTTCCTTATATCCCACTCGACTCAACACTCCAAGCTCATCTGAAGATTACGACCGACATCAGACCTGAGGCACGAAGAAACTTCTTGCAGACAAACATCGGGGATCGAATGCTGGGAAGAACGTTTTGTCTTACTCAAAACAAGAGACTTGGTGTTGGAACTGGAGCCATGCTGCCGGGTGATGTAGTTGTTGTACCTCTTGGTTGTTCGACGCCTGTGGTTCTTAGACCTGAGGGAACGCAGGGTGAGTTTAGATACATTGGAGATGTGTATATTGAGAGTTATATGTACGGTAAGGCGATTGAGCAGTGGCAGACTGGGCTGAGACCGTTGAAGAAGTATGTTCTTCATTAATGAGAGTAGATACGTATATTTAATCTAAGACTTTCGACGACGGCTGATGGTACAGGGGATGTCTCTGTGATACATGAACCAGTTATTCTCATACTTCCACGTATGGTTGGGATCAGTAATTCGGACCTGCAATAGCAATTAGTATTGAGTATCATTGAGAGAGGTGAGAGGTGACTTACATCAAAGTTGACGTATAAAGTAGCAAACATCTTGTACATCTCCAACTTGGACATATACTTGCCCATACAAACTCTGGACCCATGTCCAAACATCATCTCAGTACACTCATGCATTCTTCTCACCCTAGCAGCATGACCCTGTTCAGATTCATCCTTGTTTCTTAACCATCTCTCAGGTCTAAAAACATCGACATCTTCGCCGAAGACGCCAACATCGCGGGTTACGACGCAGGGATTGATACCAACCTTTGTACCGGCAGGAATGAAGCGTCCATCAGGTAGCTCAAGTCCTTCTTTCGGTACTTCACGCTCGAGAAGTAAGCCAACAGCGGGAGAGATGCGCATCGCTTCACGCATGCAGGCGTCGAAGTAGGGAAGTTGGCTGATTTCCTTCCACTGCGGAACAGGAAGCGTCAAATCTGCGCTTCGGAGCTCAGCAACCATCTTCTCGCAAACCATCGGGTTCTTGAGGAGATGGTAAGCTGGAGCTCGCATCGCACCAGCTGTTGAATCACCGCCTGCAAGGATATTTAGCATAAGCCAGTTGATAACCTGTTGGTCATCCACATAGTCCACTGTTTCTTTCAGACTGTTGTACTTGTCGATGAATAAATCGACTGGCTTGCGCTTCGCGGCCCCGGAAGCGATTTGCTGCTGGTACTCGGTGAGGATCTTGATCGTGTACATAACGCCATTGACAAGTGGACGAGGTCCGATTCTTTTGACGGGGTTTTTGTCAAGCCACTCATCCAGCCAAGGAATCTGACTAACGGGCGCAAAGTACTTAAGGCCAGCGGTGGATTCGGCAATGATATCTTGTACATCACCTCCCGTCTCCATAAAACCATAGGTACGACCAAAACTGATATTTGCGGCGGCGTCCCAGGCGTAGTAAGATACCCAATCGTCCATTTTACAGACGTAGCCGGTAGCTGCGAAGCGTTGGTCGAGATGGGTTATCAATTCACATAATGTTTCATCCATCAGAGGTTCGGCTTCTAGCATTTTGGGAAGAGTCCAGAATCCTCTGATTGGCTTTGTGTATTTTGTGTGGAAATCTTCATCTTGGGTGTTGAAGATGTTTTGGATGCGTTGGCCGTTTACAAGCACGTCGTTTGGACGGTACATGTTACTCTAAATCCGTCAGAATGTATACATCACTAGACACTCAGAGGAATCTTACCTTTCTCCATGGGTTTCTCGTAGTGTAGATCACCCTGATAAGATCAGGATCACTAATACTCACAGTATTAGGCCCAACCCTAACAGCACTACCCCATGTCCGATGCCACTCTCTAATATGCCCATCAACATGGCCCTTGGTAGTAAGATGCGCCCTGTAAGCATCCGTAAATTTGGATAATCTAGGTCCCGGAATTCGACGGAGAGGAGAGAGGAAGAATTCGTATAGGATACGCGCGACGACAAAAGCAACGCCTGCGTAAAGAATGTAACTCAAAGAGATCGCCATAGTGAAACGGTTCTCACGCTGCACGAGAAATGAGAAACGGGGAGGAAAGAGGGGAGAGGCCTGTCATATTTGGGGAATAAAGAAATATTGCTTTTTTTGTGAGAGGCGGAATGACTACTGGGTAAAGAACGATGATTGACGTTGAAGAGGATGACCGCGCCACATTGTTGCATAGATTGCCAGGGTTAGTTTTATGATATGTCTGATAATATGTAGGACAAAACGAATGAGGGAAGGAGGATAAGAAACAGGCACAAATGATATCTTTAGCCACACGAATCCTGTGCCGTGTCTGTGTGTTTTCCGCCCACACTTTAACATGCGGCTCGTCCCCTGATCGTGGTTCATCCCACGCTGACGGTCCCGAATCATGGGCCGGAGAAGAAAAGAGAAAAGAGGCATCCGGGGAAGTCGGGTTGACAAGGGGAACGAAGAGCTTACAGGAGGATTGAAACGAGCTGAATGGAAGGATTGTGAGAAGTGATTGTCAATTGTGATGCATGTTGATTACCCTCAGCGTGTCATAAATTTGGCCCCCAAGAGCATAAGAGACGAAATAATTTGATCACCTTATGCTAGTTTAGGATAGTATTTAGGCAACTTTATTTCTGTAGCCTAAGTCTTGGAGGACATTTCTTCTGGCAACCACCTGGTCACGTATCTGTCTGTTTGCTCAATCCTGTTGGCTTGTGCCTTGTCTTTGATCATTTAATGCATGGCGATTACGACATGGCGGGGAAACTTGTAGTCGTCCTAAGAGACGCTTGATTCAAAAGCCGTTGAACCATAATCGTCGCTATAGCAAAAGATGGTCTGTCTAGTAAAACATCTTCAACGCCAGCACTAATGAAAACCTCCGAAGACCTCCTCTTCATCACCACCTCTTCCCAGGAATGTCACTCCCTGCGCTGCACTCATCTCTCGCATCTAATTTCCCACAGCTGACTTGTCCTTCAATTACCCCTCCCGCCAGGCAAAAACGTGTGGCAAGACCAGAGTGACATGGCAGAGACAGAGTGGATACCCCCCTTGTTAATGCGGGAATAGTGATCTATCAGATTCGCGACACGGCACAAGAACCAATGGAACCAATAGACGCGATTCTTTTTGAGACAAAGAGCTCGGTTTTTGTTTGCTCCTAGACTCGAGTTTCGAGACAACAATTGAGACTCGATGTTAATGCCGAAAATCGACGGCATAAAGCAATTGCTTTATACAAACAGCGTCATGCTCTTATAGGAAAATATAAAGATTCTCATATTGCAGCAAACTTGACAATTGACATACTTTCTTCTTACCAACCTCCAATCAGCTGAAGCCTTGTAGAGCTCTCTCGGGTCCCATTGTTCGTTTCTTCTGATCCAGCGGGACTCGGCAATTTACTACCCGCCGGACTGTAATATTGTTTGCTTTTTCCCCAGGACCCTTCCATTACGTACTTCCTCCAATCTTGATCTCTTACACAAACTGTGTTCAGTCTGTGACATGGTCGTAATAACAAATCGGAAGTGATAGATCTCGAGGCAAAAGAAAGAAAAGAAGCTCTTTGCCTGCCGCAAAGACAGTAGACAAACGCTTGGTATATATGCAGCGCAAAGCCCATCAATACAGAGCCCGAGACATCGCATGATTTTACACGGCACAAGACAGGTTAACCTGGTATCACGATGTCGTCTGTGCCTTCTCCCGAGTACCTCGCTGAGTCGAGGGGACCTATGATCAGAACTGTTACCTGGCTTTCGGTACTCTTACCAACGCTCCTTGTTTCTCTACGCGTTTATACAAGAGTGTTTGTACGCAAAGTATTCGGTCTTGATGATTGGGTCATTGTCTTCTCTCTCGTACGCCACCACGTCACCCTACCTTATACTTACTAACATGATTATAGCTCATCCTCATCGCCTACGGAGGCATAATCGAAGCCGCCGTTCAAATAGGCCTCGGTCGCCACATCGAGTATATCGTTACCGCGCATCCTGAAGATGCCGTTCCCCTCGCACTTCTCGGTCAAATCTCACAGCCATTCGTCGTCATGTCGTGCGCGTTAGGAAAGACTTCTTTCTCAATCAGTCTCATGCGTCTAGCAGTACAGCCATTTATACATCGCTTTCTGTGGTTCATCGTTATTAGTATGCTTACGCTGCATATCCTCATTTCGATTATTGTCTTTGTTAGGTGCAAAGATCCGAGGACGACTTGGAATCCTGCTATTGTTAGTGAGTGCTGGGCTCCTGAAGTCTATCTAGGAGTTATGTACTTTATTGGAGGTAAGTTATTTATCCAACATACAATGGTATAGTGTTGACCTTTGTAGCATACTCTGCTGCTACGGACTTTATACTGGCTCTACTTCCGTGGGCTATGCTTTGGAACCTCAACATGAAGAACAGGGAAAAGTTTGGTGTCGCTTTTGCCATGAGCCTCGGTGTCTTGTACGTCTTTACCAATCTCCATCAAATTTCTCTTACTGACATATCCCTAGTGCCGGCTCAATCGCCATCATCAAATGCACAAAGCTCAAAGCCAACGCAACAAGTCTCGATCCAACCTTTGACGTAGGCGAACTCCTCCTCACAGCCGGTGCCGAAAACGCCCTCATCATCATCGCCGCCTGCCTTCCCACTCTCCGTCCCATCTTGCGCAAAGTCTTCCCGTCAACCGCCAAGTCCAGCGAAAACTCCCATCGTCTCAAGGATATCTCGAATAACATCATGTTTGTACCGAAAAATAAGGCTGGGCAGTGGAGTGCGCTTATCGAGACGGAGGCACATCCTGATGGGAACAGTGATAACCAGAGTGATAAAAGTATCCTCAAGGAACATTGGGGATGTAGGGATAGAAGGGGCACTGCTGAGTCTGATGCTGGGCCGGCGAGTCCCCGGATCACAAAGACTAGGGAAGTTATCGTTTCCTATGACAGATCGGAGAGTAGATAGAATAGGTATCAAGTCACAAGCAGATGCAGATATCAGGAACATAAAAGTATTGGTCATCACCTCAATTAACTATCTCATTCTTTATTTCCAAGACCATGATCGTCTTTCCAATATTCCTAAATAGTTTCCATCCCATACATTTTCCATTCCGCTTAAGCGGGCTGAGCCCATCGGCGCATGCTGAAGCCACGCTTGGCCTTCTTCTGTCCGTTACCACGACCGAAGGGGAAGCCAGGAGGAGGACCGCCAGCACCACCGAATGGGTTACCGCCCTGGCCACCTTGGTTTCCACCGTTACCACCCTGGCCTCCGTTGCCGCCACCCTGCTGGTTGTCACCACCGTTGTTGTTATCGCCACCCTGGTTGTTATCGTTGTTTCCACCGTTGTTATCACCACCATTGCCGCCGTTGTTGCCGTTGTCACCACCGTTCTGGTTATCGTTGTTGTTATCCTGGTTGTTGTCGTTGTTGTTGTCGTTGTTACCTCCGTTGTTGTTGTTGCCACCGTTGTTCTCGCCAGCCTTGCCATCGTTACCCTGGTTAGGATCAGGAGTGGCAACAGGAGGACGACCAAGAGCAACAGAAGGAGTCTCGGTAGCGAAAGCAGAAGTAACAACAGTAGCGCCGAGAAGAGCGTCAACAGCAGCCTTGTTCTGAGCAGCCTCATCAGAAGTAGCGTTCTCATTGGCAGCAACAGAGTCCTCAAAGTCCTTCTGGTTCTGGAGAATCTGATCGTTGATACCCTTCAGAGTCTGGGTAGTCTTGATGGACTGGGGAGTGTTGGTCTTCTTATCAGTGTCGGCCTGCTGGACGGCGAAGCAGCCACCGAAAGGACCAGCAAGGGCGTTGTTGCGGCATCGGACAGTGCAGATGTTTCCAGTAGAGGCACCGAAGCAGTTGAGGTCATCAGGCATCTTGACAGTGATGTTAAAGGCCTGGGTCTTGACTTGGGACAGACCGTTTGTGCCGGGGACGTTGTTGGTAACGGTCAAGTTCTGGATGTTGGTGTTTGTGTTACTGCTCTCGTCGAGATCACAGACATAAGGACCAGCACCATCGGCGTTGACCTGGTGGATGGTAACAGTGAGTTCACCACCAGCCTCAACCTGAGTAACCTGGTTGGCAGAGATAGCGTTCTCAGTGTTCTCACCAACATCAATGTTACCAGAGATCTCAGTACGACCACACTGGTTCACGATGTTGGCAGTGATCTCGGCATCACGAATGATGGTAGCATCCTGCTGACAAGGGTTGATAGTGATGCAGTTGCGAGCAATTTCGGGGTCAACTTGGAATCCCACACTGTTGGGAGAAGTGTCGAGACCCTGAGCACCGAGGATGACAGAGTGAGCCTGTGTCAAGGCGAAAAGAGAAGAAGAAAGGAGAAGAGGGAAGGAATGCATCTTGAAAAGGGTTATAATGTGAATGTGCCGGCACAAAAAAAGGGTTTTTAAAGAAAAGGTTAAACACAAAAAGAAACGATCACCAGGATCTTTGAAAGAAAGAAAGAGAAGGTAGATTGAGTGCTTGTTGAAGCTGATGATGATGAACAGATGAAAACGTACGAGGTGGTGTCAGTCGTATATATACATTTCTGCTTGACTTCATCTTCCTCTCTTGATATGGATCCCATCCATGGTTGTTAGGTTGGCGAGTATATGCTACGGCCCCTGTATCATGGGTGGGGGTCTTGTGTGAAGGGGCAAGGGACCGCTGTAAGGTCGCTAAACTAAACGCCGCACTCAGTGGACTTCTGTACCTGCCAAGCCCTGTACCCTGCTATCCAGACCGTCGAGAGTGGATAACTTCAAAAACATCACAGGTTTCATTCATCAGTCTTGGCAATAGCAGCAGTTTATATAGCAATTCCTCGCATTAAGATCAACTTCAGGGAACGGGTTCGGGTATACTACCTCGAAACAATCGTATATCCGAAGGAAATCGAATGATGATCATACCAGATAGAGCCCCTTTCCCTTCACATGGCATTCCAACGCGGAGATTTTACTTTTACAATCCTGGACAGTAGATGCAGATGCTATAGTTGAACTGAAGTGTCGTCTTCTTGGCAATTACATCTCCATTTAAACGCCTTATCTTGGCAGTCGCGAATGCACAGACTTCGACACAGCCAAGGTAGCAGTTCAGCTTGAGCAAGATGGATATTTTCCGAATCAAGCAATGCGAAAAAATAGTCATGGGATGGATTTCGGGCTGTCAGACCGTTTTGGGTCAACCGCTTTCAAGGACCTAGTTTGAAACGCAGGCCCATTGTAGGAGCCAAGGGCAAAGGGGTTAGGCGGCAATAGTTACCAGAATTGTCTCTATGATGCTTTACGGTAAAGTGCTGAGACGGTGAGCTAAAAGTAATGCCGTGGTGGATTGCCCTGCTGGTGGTTGGGACGGGAGAAGCTAAGTAAGGCATTTGAAAGCTAGGTGGAATCAATCGCACAAATTGGGACATCAAGTGCCGGTTGCGCGTATTCAGCTTTCTCTCCATCTTGAATAGGGTAGATTCAACGTAAGATACCGCATCCAAATCTTACGAGTTGAATCTGTCGAGATCGTGAAATCAGATACGAGTATCTCAGTTGAAAATAAGCTTAAATCTACCCGGGAGTTCGCTCTCCATTTCAATGACCAGTGCATACAGATCTGATGAGGCGCAGATACTAGACTAGACGAAATCATTCTTTAGGTCAATTCCTCTGTAAAGACATTGTTCAGCAGATGGTAATTGCAGTCTTGAATAGAGTGATGCTAAGTTGTTGGTCCCTCGCCTGTTTCCCCATTGGCCCACTCGCTCAGATAAATTAAAACCCCAACCAAGCGACGTGATAGCTCACTTCATTAAACTTTAAAATTATCTGAGAGCGTAGATTGAGAACCGTCTGATAAAGCGACGAAAGTCGTCTGCAATTTGGGACGTTTTTGCGGTCAACTAATGTGCCGTTGGTTGATTTACGACTCCCACGGAGGAGCTAGCGCGAGGAAAGACAAAGCTATCGTGAGAGTGGTTTCACAATGTTCTCGAGCACAACTAGAAAGAATTTGCTTTGACACTACAGGGTGGAATCGCGACTCTTGTCGTCACAGAGACACGACTTCGTACCATCAAACATTGGCCATTTTTAGACTTCTTATCGCTATGAACCGCAGATCACATTCGATATCCAGCAATCGCATCACTCAATTTTATTCTTGACATCTCTACCCTGTTCCTTACCACCACACGAATCAAACTTGGGACATACCAACGAACCATCACTGATCATGCTCAAGGTGACCCAAGGTCATGGCAAAAACAAGCCTAAAACAAGTGGCGTCGCGGAAGAAACCTCAGCTGTTCGCTGTCTGATTTCGTTTCAAACATCAGCTGACGGGCTGGAAACTTACATGACTCGTGAGTCGGAATTTATCGCGATTCTGATCGGTAGGCTGTTACCTGAAATTTGCCTGAATGATATTATCTTGGACTTCTCCAGGTGTCGTCTAGAGCAATACTAGATATCGGTATAAGTTACATTGAAAACCAGGCCTTATCGCCACTGAGTAATGACTTGGCCAGGATGGCTAAATACGAGCCATGTTCTCTGATCAACGATTGATGGAATTCTTCTCGAATTGGACGTTACAATGAATGTTTCCCCCCTGGTTACAACATAAACTGATGATCCCCGATTATGTCACTGTAAGCCTGACAGACTCTAAGAACTTCAGAGTCTGATCCTGTGATGTCACTCCAAGAACAACATTCCCAAGAATATCCATCCAAAACACCAAGCGCACCTATGAAATGCGGTACCGCGGAGGCAAAAAGACGAGAAAAGGCCGAAGTGGTTTCAGGCGTTTCAATTCCAATACAAGACCATGTCACTTTTCCAAAGTTCTTCTTATCTTATCTCGGGTGTATCCGCCTGTCAGTAACTCTCCTGTCCATTCAGGTACAAGTATGATATCTCCATTTGGAAAGTGTGCAAGGTTGTAATATCTCGGCTGAATCCGACAATGTATCGACTGACACTCTCAAAAAATGCCACCAATAAGAGACAAACAGTCGATCAAAAACACTCGCTAAACGCCAATCTGGAAACACTTCTCTGACAAAGTTTTGTCCGACTGAGCCGGCATGGCGGCCCTCTTGATGTTTCGGCCGAATGGAGCATCTCTAGCCTATCACGACTATCATCAACTACAGGGGTTAGGGTTTTCACGTTTCATTCACCTCGCAAAAACCCCCGTTCAACGATGACAGCTTCAGGGTTGAGGTTTCAAGGAGCCTATAATACAACATCGCTATATCGCATTTAGGTAGTATTGCAGGCAACAAGTTTGGAAAATCGGGCCATTCGGCGAATTTGAGTGGCATGCTTATACGAGCAGCTGCAGGTCTTTAAATGACATTCTTAGTATGGTTATTATTAACCATAAGACAGCGGCTGTAAAGACAAGGTATGGGAAATGCTACTGCGGGCTTTTTCGGTGCTGGGTTCAGTTGGTGCAACGTGACCTTGTTTGCCTTTGTCCAGCGGAGCCGCATTGAGTGCAATTTTGTCGGAGTCCATTTTTTACTCAGTTTTGTAGAGGAAATAAAAGATGGTTCATGCGTTGGCAAGAATTAACTTTACATCCTTTGGGGTTTCCAACTGGCATAGATACGAGATGGAAATGGGATCTTCTGTTCACTCATTTGCAGATATCACTTCGCTGCTATCTATCATTTCAAAGCACTTATAAGTGTACTCGTGTCTCATTTTATCTTAGTGATTTCAGAAAGCAGTGAATACTTCTGTGCTACGGTATAATAAGCGAAAGAGCAATTCAAGCAGAGTAAACTTCGTTCTTAACCTTCATAGTTCAGTCGATATTCAGAAGTGGCCCACATTGCGTCTGCACTGAACTTTAAACCTTGCACTGATTTGTGAACAACTTCATCTGGATAAAAATAAGGTTGATAAAATAACACTTAAATAAACTTTCGGCTTCTGTAGTAGACTTTTTTCCCTTGGGCTGAACGTTAAAAAACTAGGTCTCGGAGGGAGTCGAACCCTCGCTGGCGGAATCAGAATCCGCAGTCATAACCGTTAGACCACGAAACCCTGGTTTGAACTTGACAATCGTGGCTGTTATTATCGTATATATGCATAGTTTAAATGGAGGCTGTCTGAATGAAGCCATCCTGGAGGTGTCTATGACAGTTTATCTGCATAGTCCATTCGTGACCTTCTGGCTCAATATCTGTTGTCAAACCTGTGTATGCTTCAAGGTTGGTGGCTTTTGTGTATAGCGTTTGCAGCCTAAACTTTGAAGTTCTTCACTCGAGTGTGAATACGTGGACAGCCTCTGGGCGCGTTCACCAAAGTTAAATTGTTTCTTAAAGATTTCCAATATTAGGGTTATAATTCTAGACAAATATATAAGAACACCCCTTGCGAAATCAATACGCAGTTTGTTCTTCATCCCGCATTTCCTCGGCCAGATTTGTCACAAATTTTCTATATCCCATTAACACAAAGCAAGTCTTTCATCTGACCCAACACCATGATTCCTGTCAAAGAAGAAGATCTTAAACAGTTGTTGAAGGATCACACCATGCTCATCCTTGACCTCACTCATCAGATCATCAACTACATCAAAAACATAATCTGTCGTAGCCCCCAGCACATCGCTACCAAAGAAGGGAATAAAACCCTTCCCGCTGAACTCTGGCTCGAGATTCTATCCTGGGCGGAACTCGATATCAACAAACACAAGTACCGTCTTGTCTACCCGGTTCAAGTGTCTTTTATCCAAATCCGTGGTAGTGAGCTGGAGTCTGCTCTGGTCTGCAACATTGTTGAAAGCTGGGAGAAATTTGGCGAACTCAAGTCCGGCACGGACTGAGAATATTATGAGGTTTACCTTACAAGCCCTCTGCAACTTCCCGTTCAACACCTATACGATGAACCCCCCGAGAATCCCTTCAATATTTCCACGACCGTCGCGCCAGACAAATCAGTTACAATCCCGGTTTCTCAACTGGACCTCGAGATGCCTATTCTATATTACGACTTTGACACGGTGGACGTGATTGGCAAGCTTGAAGATGGCAATTGTGGCATTTGCGAAGGCCAGAGGCTCATGCTCACAAGGGACGACGATCTCATCTACTGCATGACCAGTCTAGAACGTTATGAATATGACTCGTCTACGTTGATGCTCTGCCCCCTCTGCATTGGATCGTGGTGGGCAAGCGAGTCCGTTCGGCAGACCAATCCACGTGATGATGATGATGATGAGGATGAGGATCGGATGTCAAATGACGAGTGGAACGAATGGAGAGACGATCGTTTGCGGGAACTTGGTTACCACCAACAAACAGTCATCTTCTAGGTTGTTTGTACGAAGTCCTGGGGACTAAGGGCTGTGGGATGACATGACGAAGCTTGAGCTGTTCGGTCACGGAAGAATAACTACTTAAGTACCGGTTGTCTAGAGTTCACTTTAAGGTAAAATGATCCATGGGTGATCACAATAAGGTACTACAGCTTAAACAATACTCATTCAAATCGTATTTCACACTTTCCACTTCAATACATTGCCCGTGGTCTCTCGTATTCGATTACAAGGTTAAACTTGCTCGTTTAAAACACTCTCTGCTCCTTAACACCACTTCTAATAACTTATGCTTCACACGAAAAGGGAGTACGGAAAGCCCCAATCTCATAATGATGTCGCTAAGATACCTGTTAGCCTGATGAAGATCCATATGGGTCACAAAACTTACGATATCCATAGCGGTAGCATATGTTCCACCGACAAGGACCAAGAGTCCAAACAAGAAAGTAAAAATACAAGCAACAGCATGCAGAATATTCTCTCTGGCATACCACTTGCCTCTGCAGATAAGCTTGTACCACATAACTGCTGGAAAGTATAGAATGAAGCCAGACACAAAGAGTGCTGAGCTCAGAGAGAGAAGGTCGTTGAAGAAAGGGATAGCTTCACCGAGAACCCAGGCGATGATCGTAATGCCAGCTAGGGTAAGCAGCCAAGTAACCCAGCCCTTAGGCGTATTGACGAAACGCACGATGGAATTTCTGTAGAATCGAAGATGAACGTATTTGGCCGTGACTGTATTGCCGATAGCTCCCGAGATGAAAATCATGGGAAGTGCCACGCCGAAAGCGACTTTTGGTAGAACACCAGGTAGAGATTCAAGAGCTGGGCTGGCCACGTCTTTGCCGACAAAGACATAGATAAGTGAGCCAGTGAGGGTGTAGATGAAGATTTCGACACTGCCAAGTGTCCAAACGGACTTCATAAAGTCTTCTGGTGTGTGCATTTCCGACATGAAAGGCGTCATGTACATGGCAAAGCAGTAAGCAAAGATAATGTTGCAGATAGCTACCATACCATCCTTAAAGGTTGCGTCAGGATCAGGCCAGGCTGACCAGTCTGAAGCCCCGATACCACCGGGCTTGTTAGCAGCATCCACGCCTGATGCGATAACTGCGATGCCAATGGCGGTCATGACACAGACCAGGTCGATATATCCCAAGATGGCAGCCTCTGCAAACGATGGCATGACTGCAAGGATGAACAGCATGAAGCCCGATACAGCGCTGAAGATAAGACCACAGACTTTTCCGTCGGCCAGAATATTCAAAGCAATACTTCCGGTGAGGACGAAAGAAGATGTGATGAGAATCAACTGCAGCACGTACATGGCTCCAAACAACTCCTCTCCGAATCTCCCCATGAGCAAGCCACCGATATCTCCATAATGTTGGATCGAGGGATACAAGATCTTGATCTTTCCGATGATCCATGCCGTGTAAATGGCCATGAAACCAAGTGCGATGCAGCAGAAGACGCCGGCGACTATGCCGAGTGTCGCAAAAGCCCCAGGGAGACTGAAGGTTCCAAGGCCAATGGCTTCAACGATGAGAATAACGGCGAGACGCTTCCATCCGAGGCGACGGAAGTGAGCTTCTCCTTCTGCGGTCTTTTGTTTTTCGAATTCGGTGACTGTGCCCTGGGCCTGGTCATAGGTGTGGTCGATGCGTGCGATTTGATCGGGATCGAGGGTGCTGTCTTTAGCAGCATGTGATTGTTGCGTGATGGCATCCATGATGTCTTGAAGTCTGTGATAAAAAACAGATACAATGATGGTGATGAAGGAGGACGAGACGACAACCCGACCTTTGAAAAGGCAAGTGTCTATTTAGTCTTTAAGTATAAATGACCGTTGAGAAGGAAAGTGCCAAGGTCTGGGGAACTTTCCCTTTCCCCAGACCAAAGAAAAGGTCATGATCCGCCCCCATGATATTGTACGTAAAAGTTGATTGATAGAAGCAATCCATTATCAAATATATTCTAAAGGAGTGGAATTTGTTACGTTATCCGGCCGAGCGCCCCGTCGGCCGAGGCTCGCATAGAGTTTGTTAGATGCGGCTCGAGTCGGGACAATCTATACTTTGTTTGTAAAGTTGAAGCGATAAATTTTCAGTTGCCTTTAATGGATTAGTTAGTGGTCAGTGGTGAGAGTTGATGGCCCGTGGTAAGATACGAAGTGAGGCCGTGATAGAGGTATATTGTAGATAATACAGAATTGTCAGGCTATTGTTGCGATTGTGGCGTGTAAAGTCGCGAGCCACACTGCAAAATACTAGAGTTTCATCATGGCGCCACCTAAAGTCAATCCCCGTCGTCGCGTCGCGTCGCGTCGCGTCTAGACTTCACTCTGACAATCAATTAAACCCAATACTGGCAATACTATACTCTCAATCACCATCGAATACAGTACAATTCTCCACATTTACCATGCCTCCCATCCGAACGCAAAAAACCAACTCAGCTGCTGACGCTGATGCTCCATATCCCGGCCCTGACGCGCCAAAGAAACGGCTGCTAAAGCCCGTTGTCAAGGGCGAAAAAGAACCCCGTTTTATAAGCAGCGTCCGTGACTGGGACGGCAAGTATCATCATCTCATTGGCACATCTACCAGAAAGATCTACTTTGGTTACCAATTCGTCTTAACTGAGTACGCCAATTCATCCATCTCGCATGGGATACTGTGCTAACGTGACGAATAGTGATCATATCGATGATATCTTGGCTTTACCCCGTCAAGTTCTTGAGAAGATCTGATATTTCATTTTCAATTTCGGCGACGTTGGCTACGATGCAAAGAACGGTGCCAGGGACGTCACCAACGAAGCCATCATCCGTCTAGCCAAAGCTCTCCCCAACCTCCGTACCGTTAGTCTTCCCAGCGCAAACAAAGTCGGCGACGAAGGCTTTCTCGCCTTTATTTCCAACTGCCCAAATCTAAAGCAGCTCGAGATCACTCCGTATACCACCAGCTCATTCAGCTTAACCAAGATCACTGCAAAGGCGCTAGATGAGTTTTGTGCCCATCCAGAGTGGGTTCCTGGTCTCAAACAAATCCTTGTCACGAATGATGAGAAGAACAAGGAGTTTATGAAGTCCATGCGTGAGCTGAGCAAGCAGAGGGAGAAGTTGGTGATTACACTGCTTGATCGCAACGAGCACAAGAAATGGGGAGACTGGGAGATAAACACGATGACCTCTCATTATCAGAAGGGTCGCTAGATTCCTTGGGACAAGGTCCCTCGTGGAATAGCTCAGCGACACGGCCAAGATCATTCTATACAGATCTGAAGTATAAGTAGGTAAATCGAATATGTTTAGGTATATCTGAGGAATGAGATGAGGATGTTGGATTTAATAATTCTAACAATTATTATACTACTGATATACTTCTTAGCTACACTGATCTCATATGTCCAACAACAAGCTGTAGTGAGTGATATAATAATCTATGCAGCATGATACCGCTGCTTACACTAACCCCCTATCCAGATCCATTTCTGTATAGAGACCGCATCGAATAAGAGACTATTGACGTTAGTTTTCTTAGTTACTGGTAATCTAAGCGAACTTCACCAATGACATAAGTTAAAAAAGCCATGGTTCAACTACAATCATTCAGCTGCGGCTGAGATTAGATTCTACCAAGTCTTGTGACCAGGATAGATAAGAGCCCGATTCTCGCCAAACAACTCTGAGATACTCTCGACTTCTCTCAAATCAAAATGAAAATGGGCACATTCGAACGTGGGCAACGATACACTGGATTGACAAAACAGTGTCAGAAGTACTATGAACAGCATACCATGCACGCTTTAGCCTGTGAGGCAAGATCAAAAGAACTATTCAAAGCAATAACTACCATCGCAGTTGCTCAAAACAAAACCTTGGATCAGCTTTTCAATCTCCCTATCGACTTCAATATCATCTTTGATGGAGGTTTCGAGTATCACGGCCCAGAGAGCGTCGGCAAGTCTCTTTCTTTCACACAAGGGTTCTTTCTAGCCTCTGCCGTAAAACTTGGTCATGGCGCATCAGCACTCCTGTACTATTTCGGGTGCACACTTGGAATCGCAGCTGATAGCCATCCCATCAATGTCCGAATGCCCGTCGCTTCACTGTTTCGTCTTGCCAGAGATAAAGGCATTCCATGGGGTCGTATGAGCCAATTCCTTGCACAGAAGAGTGGAAATTACAACGTTCCCATCATTAAGCTTGAGTTGGACTCCGGTGAAATACCCTACCAAGACTCGACGGAAACAATTCATCGTCTCGCGGCGACGCGATTGGACGCTTGTGCACATTCGATCATGATGAAAGCTATTTTCGACGCCATCTCTGCACTTACAAGCAAGGCTATCAAATACGTAGAGGATCCTCTGTCTTTTGACATCGTTAAAGAGTTCATTGCGACCTGCGGATCTTTGATCAATCTATTCGACAAAGTCGCTGATCGAGCTTTGGAGTGGACGGGCGATTATGACAGGATCTACCAAAAGAAATATACGGGTGATGATCCTGACCTCTCAAGTCATGCGTTCGAAATACGAAAGGCAGCGCCTTCAGATATCATCAGACTCGACGTATCCCACGATTTCGCAGTGGACTCTCTTCGCGCTGAGACGGCGGCTTATGATGGCATCCGGTTTGGAGGTTTCGGTCGCATTGAAAACACATTTTCCTTAGATAATGGAGAAGCAATTACCGGAGCATCATGGAACACGGGGGTTTTAGCCGAGGACAGGACCAAGAGAGTCATCTTCAACTTGATCATCAACACCACGGAAAGGAAGTTGGGGCCTTTCGGTGCCGGTGGCTATAAAGTCAAGGAAAACTCTGAGGAACAAACATTCCAAGTCCCTGAAGGGATGAAGGTACATGGCCTTGTTGACTCGGCTGGGAAATATATCGAGCACCGAGGTGATGTTATCATGGAGAGTGGGCGATTTATTGCGGAGCTGAGGTTTATTGTTGGTCCAGCAGAATAGCACGCGAAGATTGATGTTGATAGGGTAGACACAACTGTGAACCTAGTGCCTTCACGCTTGCGTTTGGATAGTCAAGCTTTGACTATTGATAGCATAAGAGACGAAAACGTTAGATAACTTTATGCAACTTTAGGGCATCCCTTAGTCTACAACCGGGCACCACTCGCATAGACCGGGGAAAGAGTGACAATCTTTGACTGCATCCACAGCAAGTTGCTGCTGCACAAGGTTACGACCAAGTGCCCACCCCGCAGACTCTCTCACCGTCCCTTGATCAGAAGCACTGATCAGACTTTTGCCGTGAAGCATGCTGTCGATCAAACCGCCTAGACCTCCATGCATCAGCCAGTCTTTGCCCGAGCGTTTGTGAATCCCATTCTGTCCGAATAAACGAAGCTTTCGAGCATCGTCGTCTTCTTTATCAAGACGGATTTTCTGAACAGGACCGAGTCCGACCTGGTCCATTGATATGAAATCGGGATGTACTTTGGCTGCTTCCTGCTCTATGAACAATGTAAATTCTGGGTTTCGTCCCACAATCCACTCTCCATCATGGCCAGTATGATGACCTGTACAGTCGGGCCCATATCCACACAAGGACCAACTTTGGAACTCGTCTCGGTGAAAGACGTGGAAGCGGCGCAGTGCGAGGTTCCATACATCGTACCTTCTGTTTGGGCACGTTCGTCTCATTGGAGACCATCCCGATCTGTCCTTGCAGTCCTCACAAATGTGATTTGTTTTGTTGGGAAAGGGAGCATAAGCTGCAGCGAGATCCAGGTTTCGAAGATATATGAATGGCTCGCGGTACGGGAGGTGCTGTAAAATTTGTGTATGTATTTCTCGCGGCACATTGTGGCGTTGGAGGATTTTGTTGAGTAGGATATGACTCTGTTCGCCCAGTTTTGCTTCTGAAATTTGTCTTGCATCAAGACAGAACTGCATTGACCTGCGAAAGATGGGAAAGCTCTTATGCACCTCGAACTCATTATCAATTTCTCTTCTCATGTCATATGAGATCTTCAGCCGGATCGGTCCATCGGAGCCTATGGAAGTCCAGTCAACCTGGTCTATGTCCTCTTCGCCACAATCCCATCTCGGCATTGGATCCTCGTATAGGACAGCGCCTTTTCCATCGGATGGGCGAATTGGATCTTCGTATAGGGCAGCGTCTTTTCCATCGGATGGGCGATAGTAGAACTTTCTGCCGTATTCGTTAGAGTATAGAGATCGATCTGACGGTGACAGTGCTTGTGCGATTGCAAGGTCGGCAGTGTTGTCGAGATCGTCGAGGGCATATTTGTATCTGCTTGTGTTTTGAAAGGTCAGTTTCAAGTCGTACAGTTCAAATCAACGCGAGGACATGATTGTACTTTGAAAAGGGAAGCTTGTCGTCGACAAAGACCCAATCGAATTCTTCTAAGCCATTGCTGGCTTTCAACATTTCCTTCAAAGGCTCAAGCAGTGCATCATCCAACTGTATACAGAAATTACCCAGAGGGATGCTGTGTTGTTCTTCTTCGGGCCTGGAGTAAAACACTTTTTTGTCGAACTGATTGTGGAGGAAATATCCTAGAAAAAGCACCATGCGAGCTGCTATGAAGTTGCAATGAGGATGCGCTCTGAGCTTCATTAGAGCCATAATCGGCTGTAAGAAGCTCTTCCAAAGCCTGAAAATGAAATCATGACAACAGTCATTTATCCGTATCATATTGTTAAATATTGAGGCCATCATATCTTGGATTTGCTTGTCACTGTCAAATTGTCAGAAGAATTAGATGTTGGGATCATAAGAGGGGATCATAAGAGACGAAAAGATCTGGTCGCTTATGCCAGTTTAGACTAGCATTTAGACCATTTTATTCTGACACCCTGAGCCTGAGAACGCACCTGATCGTGTCAGATTTGGCCAATTCATGAATGCGGTTGGCTAGATCTTCGTTACGCAAAGGCACGTCAACTGCCTGGTCGAGGGTTTGAGGAGGTTGAGCCATTGTTATGAAAGAAGTACTTGTGGGTGACTTCCTGAGATGAAGAAGGACGGTTTGACAGTTGTGTTGTTGGCGAAGCTGACATACCTAGGCCCGCGAAATCAGGCAGCCTCCAGGCCAAGTGGGGAATTATCCTCTAAGGCTTCCTCCCATCCATACCTAAGACACCAGAACAAAATAGCCTACCTAACTACAGGTATAAATGGTCTAAGGTTTTCGTCTCTTATCTTTTTGATAGAAGCTGATTAGACATCTCCGTGGCATAGATATAATAAATTGCGCGGGTTCGCCTGGATGGCGTCTCTGTTCACTCGAGATTGATGAACTTGGAGATCCGGGCGCATCACCAAGATGATCTTCAGCAGGGTTAATAGTTTTTGTGCTTGAAGGCCAGAACAAACCGCCCCTTCACGAGAAGCAATTGACTACAAAGCAAAAGTAATATAATTGACGTCTTATTTCCGTACAAGCCAAGACTAAACGGCAGACAACACCATCTGGGCCCTGTTTTCCGCGATTGGCCCCACCGACTAGCAACCGGACGAAATGACGATGAGCACATTAGGCAAATTTGCTCCGTCTTGTCATAACAATAATATTAAGCAAAGTAAATTGCAATGGGGTATAGAGACAGGTAGGGAGAATTTGCAATGAATTCATCTACTATGAACATGATAGAGATAGAGAGTGACAGAGAATTGGACTCAGTGAGTGAGTGACAGGACAGTCTAGTACCTGACTAGCAAAATAAAACGCCTCCAATGAGAAAAGAAAGGATGAAGAAAAAACGCCGAGCCATGGAAGCTAACGGGATTGTGCAGATAGCCTAGCGTAGTGTCGTAGTGGCTGCAGCTGTTTGTGGGGACAAAAAAGAAAAGTCCATCATGTAGGACGTTGTTTGTTTATGTTATTCTCGTCATGCGAATAGACATTTGTGGTTCAGTGTTTAGAATGACAGCACTTCCATGATATCGCCCATCGGACTCTCCTCTCGCTGAGGTCGTCCAAACACCAAAGGCGCAAGTGAATCAACACCCGAGTCTTCCGCTTCAATGCTTAGCGTAGAGCTGCTCGATATCGATCTCGATGGAGAAATAGTCTTTGGCGAAGCAAGAGGCGCGGGCGAAAGGTACGCTGATAGCAAAGCGTCCAGATCGGGACCGTTTGATAATGTTGGTAGCACAGGTCGACTGATTCGTCGGTAATGTCTCGCCGTCGGTGGTAGAGCAGTCTTGGGACGCGATATCGGCGCAGAGGAAGATCTCTTGCTCGGCGTTCGCGTGAATAATCGAGGGAGTTTGTTAAAGCTCTTTCGAATGGATGATGATCTCGCAGGCGTTACTTCTGTCGTTGTAGTCGTTGGTGTGGTCTTGGCTCGTGTGACAGAAGTTGGGTGTTCAAAGAACTCGATGCCGTGCGACACGGGGACATTGCTCGTAACGGTATTATTAAAATCCTCCAGTAAAGAGTGAATCTGGGTGTCGTCCAAACCCTCGACGAGCTCAAACAGCTGGTCTACCGACCCGCGGCGGTTAATGTGATGAGAATACTCGACTGCTGCCATTATCGTTGGTGGGGGGAGAAAGAGAGAGTGAACGATTGGTCAAAGCCCAGCAGAGGGTCTAGAGGATTTAAGGAGAGAAAGAAGAATCGAGGTCAAGGCGGGTCGGGTCTATGTTGATTGATGGGACATGGTCCTGGAGAGAGACTGGCAGGGATGTTTCAGACGAAATTAAACATGGCATGGCTTTTCCTGCAATTGGCTAGTGCGCATATCAAGGGGCATTAGGCGAGCCTCACTAAGTATCATGGGACGAAAAAAATGCTATGACAACATTGAATGATGTTTTCGTTTACAACATCCCTGAGATTCTCACAAAAGAAAGCAGATGTTGGGGTTGTTCCCAGTGGTGACATTCATGGTGGAATGGATGTCACACTCAGATCTCAACTGCAAACCTCCAGATCAGCGCCAAGGAATGCAATCCCAATGCGCATAGGATATTCAGGGTCTTTTTGTTAGGCTTCTGCTAAATAAATTGCTGCAATTTAGTAATTCTAGCGCACCAGTCGCACAACGTCACTGCTTTCAGTGTTATGTCAGTCGGTCATTATTAGCCGCCTCGCGCTTATCTGGCGACCCCGAATTGTGACAGCTGCATGAAAACGCATTGACGATTGCTGTTAGTTGCATCAAATTTTATGTTACAGCTTCTAATAATACCTCCGCCCTTCTTTTTATGTTCGTTTTAGATTGCGTCAGCTATTGTAGGGCAGTAAGCTCACTGGAGTCTCCCTGCTAAGACCTCCCTTGGGCACCAGCAGAGGACCCTTACATTAGTAGTAAGTAGGGATGTCCGAGTTGTCAGCCCTATCAATTGGTGCGATGGAGCTCCCACTGTCTGGTGAGACACTGAAGGCTCAGCTCATATTGCAAGAAACAAAGAAACATATCGAATCTCCTCATCTTACGCGGCCTTGGGCTATGACATGAATATTGGACCAATATACTTAGTGACATGATTCAGGAAGCATAACTGAATTCTGATTCGAATCGTCAACGGCCGCAGATAGAATCAGGTTGTTGGGTCTCTGTTGGTGGAGAAAGTCATTGGTACCTAAAAGCTACAACAGCTACCAACATACAGACAGATTCTCACACACGCTAAAGCCTTTTAGGCTTTTGCCAGCTTAACTATAATCAGTTCTACAGTAGAATGTTCCATAGTCAAGCTATGTCCAGTTGCAAGCCAAGCTTTTCGAAACGCTGGGTCGTGGCGCAGTAAACGGTAACCGCCCAACTAAACCGTTTTGATACCGTCAGGAACAGCCGCAAGGCTAATTTCAACGTCAACTGTCGAGTGTACTTCTTCAAGATATAGCATTGGAGAAAAGAAATCTTGCTCGTGATGGAACTGACGGTATCTGACAAGACAGTATATCAATTGTGGTCCTCGATTCGAATTTCATCTAACAATACCAATAACATACAAGCCAAGCATAATGATCCTGAAATGGGAAGTCGAACCAATTCTAAAAGTGAGATCTTGAAATAGAATTCGGCATATAGTCTTGTCCAAAACACGAGGAAGGTCTGGGGACAGCGCGATGTTACAAGATTGTGACAAGGACCGTCTCATCTTGTCACAGTCAAAGAAACTCTCGTCTCGAAAACCCACCGATCTTCTCCTCAAACAACTCCGCAATCAAAGCGTGCACCTCCTTAACAGGATGATACGAATCAAAGAAAACATGCTTCTCCGGATCACTACACAAATTCCTTGGTACACCCTCGCTCGTATAGACACCTGTGAGACAGGCAGTAGGCGGGTTGACATACTTGTCCTCAAAGCCATAAGCTTCAGGATCCGAGGTGATATCCTCGAACAAACCACCTACATCAACCACAGCAGTTTGGGCATAGGCAGAGTATGCAGAAGCGATGTTCTTCAGACCTTTGGTAAGATCTTTGCTGAAGACTTCTACACTGGGGACGTCGTAGGTGGAGGAGTTATATGTTGCTGGGAATGTTGTGATTTTCAGGTAGTTGGCTAGGATGATATTGCTTGCACCTAATACAGATCAGAGAATGTCTTTTGAAATAGAGTTAGATAGAGAGTGTTTACCTGCATGATACAAGCGATCAATATTCTCGTTGACCAAACTCGTAACCTGTCCTCCAGTGATACTCGTGTTGAACAGGATATCATTCGCGCCAATCCAATGAACAAAGATATCTCCTTTGCGAGGCTTATCCCAGGACAAAAACGACAAAACTTGATCTGCAGCGGAAGGAACAGGAATAGTCGACTCAGAGCCTGTCCCCCCGGCGACGAAATCATTGTTTGTAGTTGCACCGCCAGTTGCGAGATTAATCAACTCAAGACCAAGATCCTTAGCCACAAGATCATTCCACTTCAATCCATTCCTTAAACTATTAGCCAACGAAACCTCAATCGGGAGAGAATCACTTACGAGAATGAATGCCGGTAGTAAGCCGGATCCTCCGGCCAAGATCCATTGCTAGCTACCCAAGAACCATTACCATTATCGCTGAAACTGTCACCGAAAACAATAAGGCGCGAGAATTCACCATTATGCTCAGAAACAGGAATCGCATATGCTAGAGAGCCTGCGCAAAGGCCAATCACCAAAGAACTCAACATTGTGATGAAAGGTCGAAGTTGTGAAGGGATGCAAAATTACTAACCGAGGTAAATAAGCCACGGCGGGTATGCGAGTGTCTTATATCCATGTAAACATCACGACTTGTGCCACAACGTCACTATACTTGATATTATACGCCAAACCCCTCTCATTGAGATCCGAATCGACCTGTTGATTTTTTCATTATGTTAGGTTTCTCAAAGACGCTTCAGTAAGGAATGCCTATACACTAATTACGCTTAACACATCCGATGCTAGATGCACTTTGTATGTAGCAGCATAGATAGTAATATATTGGCCAGCTAAATCAATCTGTAAATCATGGAGTATAGTTAAGATTGCACTCGCTAAATCGATCTGTGAATCGCAGAGAATATCTGCCTTGCTGAAGTAGCAGATAAACCCCTACTCTCAATCTTCCTTTCTCTATTCCTTCGTCCCAAATCGCTCTCTCTCCCGTATCTCTCCTCCTCTCGCATCTTTCTCCCTCTCACCACTATTCCGCTTTTATTTCTTCCTCTAATTATCTGCTAATAGCAACAGATTTTAGTACTGGTCAGCGCTGCCTGGCACTGCTTGGCACTGCCCGCCGGTTGCTCCTGTTTTTGACGAGCAGTAGAGGTAACACAGGTTCTTCTTGCATCTAACAGCTAGCGGGTCGATCACATTTTTCTGAATCTCCTCCCTCTTCCATCGAAGCTCTCTACTTAAAGATCCCCTCCCACTTCCACCAGTCATCAAATCCAACATTGTCGGCTCACCATGGTTACCAGCACAGGAGACCAGATTCTCGACGCCGCAGAAGAGATAAACCAGATAGCAGAGCGCCTGCGAACGTCAACTCCAACAGTCCCTAAGCTACCAACAGAGTTTTGGATTGGGTTGTTGGAGGCTGGGGGAGGGTTTGCATCATCATCAACAGCTTCTACCACCGTGTCGTCCAGTCAACAAGTGAAAGAGAATGGAGAGGATGACGGATACACCCCCTCTGAATCCAGTGAGAATGAGGACAGCGATGAGTACGAAGATGCCCCAGTGAAGCATACTGATGCACTAGTTGCTGCTGCTGCGGGTCAGAATGAGCACAAATTCCGTTCATTCTTTGATAGTATCCATGAAGATATTGTAGGAGGTCTGAAATCCAGGACATGACCACTGCTAATCATTTCTTCCTATAGATCAACATGCACAGCGCCCCAGATCCTGGCCCTATCCCAGGGCTGAAGAGCATCGTCCAACTTTTCCCACACCAAGTTCGTGCCGTCGCAGCAGCTTTATCTGCCCAAAAGTCCCGATTCCAAGGCATGATCCTGGCTGATCCTCCAGGACTTGGGAAGACATTGTCAGCTCTTTCAACAATAGCTACATCGACTGCAAAGGCTGGGAGTATAGCTGGGCCTTGTGTTATTGTTGCTCCGCGGTCATGCTGCGATCAGTGGATGAATGAGATCAATCGTTTCTTCAAGCAGGTATGTGCTGTATGTAGATGCCGACAATGTCGGCATCTGAACTATGAAGACGTTGCTGAGAGCGATATACAGGACCAGATGCCAGCTATCTGCTTCCTAGGCGGAGCCCTCAATCCTGTTGAGCTGTGGAAGTATAGAGTTGTCATTACTTCATACACCTACCTGGTTTCCGAGGTCACACGTAAGAAGAAATTTATCGACGGCATCAGAGAATTCAAGAAAGGCAAAACCACTCGGCTTCCCAAGAGGCCTCATCTTGTCCTACTCTCGGGAATTCACGAGCAAGAGCCGAGGAAGCCCATGGGCGAATGGCTTGTTCTTGACGAGGCTCATGCCATCAAGAACACTGAGAGTCGAACATATCAGGCTATCTCAAAACTGAGACAGAATTTCAAAGCATGTCTCTTGCTGACAAGCACCCCTCTGGACAACAAGCGGGAGGATAGTTACGCTCTGCTGACCATGCTGAACGGCCACCCCCTCACCAGTTCTCTACTATTCAAGGCTGTATTCATTGGAAATCTCGCTTCTGAAGCATCAGAGCCCGCGGGCAAACACAAGGACCGTTATACTCAACTTCTTGATGCAACAACCTTGCGACGACCTCAAGCGACGATGCAGGACATGCTTCCCTAACGGAGTGTCACGCGCCCAGATGACCAAAAGAAGTCTGACGAGGCTTTCAAGCGATTCAAGAGACTAAGCCGAGGTCCCTTTCTTGAGTTAGGTTTTACGGGCTATCCCCTGCCGACAATGTCGGCATCATGACCTGGGATCATGAGCTCGACTCTTCTTGTTACTTTTACGTCATTTGATTGCGACAGGACGGTTATTCTACGGTGAATTTGAGATGACGATTAGGCCGTACTGCGTGCATTAGAATTGCAGTATGGGAAATGCAAACCTTGGTTTCTGTTTACAAGCCCTATGCCCCGACTCTTCTTTTATTAGTAATTAACTAATTAACCAGTACATTCTGATTATTTGGACCTGATTTCTAAAGCGTGATCATGAAGTAAGGTTTTGGCCGAAGAAATAGGTCTCAACTCAGCTTACCTACTCTATTGATATCCTGTCCTCATGGTATCAGAAGAATTGACCCCAGGATCCTAGGAGACGAAATACTTTATGGTAGCTTAGACTAGCATTTACGCTACTTTATCATTGCAGCCTAAGCCTTGGAAGACAATTCTTCTGTCACAAAGATACCTACATGTCTGTGCAAGCGAGAAAGACTAGATTTACATCCATGTAAGGAGATCTGCGGTGAAGAGTTGCGAACTGACGGGTGAAGACACGAAGGGCTGAGCACGAGGCTTCGACGTACAACACCATACCAGAGATATATCTCATTGACTTTAACTTTTCACATCATATTGTTACATAACAAGGCCAACATACACCTAATATACAAAGTCTTATCCTCGCATCTTACAGTGCATCCCTCCTCCTACCCATACCCAAAATCGTCACCATGCTTTTTCTATAGACCTCTCCCAATCAGAACATGATATGATAGCAGGCCCTCATGAACCCGTCATAAAAAATTACAAGACATTAATTAGTGGAGATGTGCTTACACCTCGCTGTTCACCCTCAGGCTTAAGCCTTCTTCTCAGGAGGGTTCTTACCGCCGAACCAGCCACCGAAAGAGCCCATCATGCTGCTCATGGCCTCTTTCTGGGCAGCCTCCATCATAGCAGCCTCCTCCTTGAGCCACTTCTCTCCATTCTCGCGGATCTGCTTCTCGAGCTCCATGTAGTTCCTCTGGCCACGCTCACGGGCAACATCCTGCAACATCTTACCCTGAGCGAAAGCCTCGGCGGGGTTCTGCTCTCCATCGGGGGACACCATCATGTTCATGTTGCTGGGGTTGAGGCCGAGCATGTTACCCAAGGCACCAACTCCGGAGCGGTGCTTGTGCTTGTGGGCGAGCTGCTTGGCCTGGAACTCCTTGCGGGCAATAGCCTCACGGCGGGCGAACTCGGTGGGAATGTCCTTGCCTTCGAAGGACTTGATGACCTTTCGGACGTCATCGTACTGCATGGTGTGGATGTACTCGAGGAAGGGAATGAGGTTGACGAGGCCCTTGTCGGTTCGGTCACCCTTCCAGGGAGGAAGAACAATAGCGTTGTCAGGCTGGTTGCGAACATGCTTGGCCTTGGTATCGATGATGATAACCTTGGACAAGTCACGGTTGAGGTAGGAAAGATCCTAGACTGTTAGCACAAGCGGGGCACAAATGGTGGGAGTGTCTTACCTTGACAATCTCTCCATCCTCAAACTTGGTAGCCTCTCGGTAGAGGGGCCATAGGATCAAACGGAAGGGGTCCAATTTCCTCATGACCGGCTCGCCAGTAGCATAGGGAGTCGAGGTAAAGAGGACCAGCTCGTAGTACTGGCTCAGGTATCGGATAAAGTAGTCAACACCAGGTCTCTTAGCAACTCTCCAACCATGCTCACGAGTCCACTCGCTATGAATGAGAAGGTCGTCCAAGCTCAGGCAGAGAGTATAAGGGCGCTCGAAAGTAGGGTCGGGATCGGGCAGGAGCTTCTCGAAGGCGGGCTCCTGGTAGTAAGTAACGGACTCGGTCATACGGGCCTTGGCACGCGCCCACCACAAACCAGGAGCAGGACCGTTGGGGATATCAGGGTGACGCTCAACATCGATGTTATCCTCCCAGTTGCGGCCCATATATAGAAGACTCAAAGTACCACCGGCAGCGGTTGTAATAAGCATAAATCTTGTCCACCACTTGCGGTTTCGCTCAGAGGTAGAGACATATTCCGAACGATCCCGCTCTCCACCCTTTTGCTCGGCCTCCTCCAACTCTTGCAGAGCCTGCTGCTCCTTCTTCTTATCACCTCCCATCTCCTCGAAAAGGGTCGAAGGAATACCTTGCGTCAAGTCAGGGAGCTTGTGGAAAGGTATTTGCTCCCCCTCCTTGGGAGCCTCGGGCGATTCCCCATCAGCCTTCTTTACGTCATGCTCGGCGGACTTCTCTGCCGCTTTCGCAGCCTCAGCTTCTTGTTGCGCCTCTGAAGGCTTCTTTTTCGAATCTTTAGGTGGTTGGCCGGATGGACGTTTAGAGTAAGATCGGAGCCATGGCGAGGCAAAGTGAGGAGCAGTAGCGGGAATCGCTCGGAGAGAAGGAGATGCGACGGGCCGTGACAGACGAGCTGACATCAAGCCCAAGCGCGAAGCCTGGGCTACTCTGGACAGCATATCGAAGGGTTAGGAGGTTGTTTCGCTGGAGTGGAAGCGAATCTTGGCGTTTTTGGATGGTGAAGTGAAGGGTCGAACTTCAATGGCCTAGGGTACTGACGTGAAGGCTTGACGAAGTTGGTCTGATGCTCCGCCCATAGCCATAGTTTCGCGCAGTCGGCCGTGGAAAAAAAATCGCACGGTTCTGCAAGCCAAAGTGGAGCTGTTTCTACGCAATGCCACCGTGGATTAGCCGTGCACTCAGCACGGACTTTTGATGAACCGATGGCGTCATACTGTTATCAATCGAATCACGTGGACTATCTCCGGTCACGCTCCGATCAGCCCCGCGCTCATGTTATCCAGTCAAAATCTCCATTCAGCTTCAGATTGAAGGCTGTACTTGAACAGGGACGACGTTGAACATTAGAATTTCAACTCCATTCAGTGTCAAATTCCTGCGTAGAAACTCCACTCATCTTCGACAATATTCTCCGGAGACTTCTCGAACAATAGATAACTTTTCTCCTACTTTGCCACAGTCTAATCCAAGTCCCGGCAAATATTCCGATTAGCTACCCGGCACTAATAATGGATGTCGCTCGCGCCGCCTTCTAAAGCGGATTCTTCTCAATTGTTACCTTCACCATGATACACCCAAACACCTCATGACAAGCCTCATTCTAGAAAACTGAATGAACAACAACGGCGATCAATTGCCTGACCCTAGCTTTTGTCGCTTACAGTGATTCATGAGATCTACGGCCCGCCTTATCCTACATCGAAATTCTCGTCTTCGCCACCTTGAAACCTTCATCTTCACCACCACTCACATCCATCATGGTCCGACGATCTAGCAAGAGTTCGGCCTCTAGGCCAACAGGCTCAATACGCATAGTGATGCCTTCATCAAGACAAGCGCCTCCTGCGACTCCCGCATCTGAAACAGCCGTTACCGAAGAGGACGTAAACACGCTCAACGTGGCCGACCTCACTCTCGATGTTCCTCTGATTCCCTTTAGGACGAAGCGCCGAGTACCTAAAAACCCATTCCACTTCCTATCGCTACCTGCCGAAGTACGCATTCAAATTTACACATACTTCTTCGACGATGTCCCCACGCTTTTGGATCTTGGCCCCGGCAATTACAAGCGCGTACACAAGAAGCTGGGCCTCATGCGAGTCTGCAGGCAGGTCCATGATGAAGCGACATTTGCCTTCTACAGCACACGAACTTTTCGCCTATTTCCTACCTACCCTGGCAAATACTTCAAGAGCAAGAAACCTCTTTTGGCGAGGTTGAAGCCGCAGCAGCGACGATGCGTTACATCTCTCGAATTGCGCCTTGGCCCTGGATGGAATGCGCCGCCTCGTGGATGGGTCGTCAACCCAGCGCTTGGTCTCTCCGATTGTGTTGACGTCGAGCGCCTTAACATCTTTGTTGAGTGCGACCCTAGCGACAACATCTTCCAAGGCTGGCGTCGAGCAGAGGGCTTCTACGAGACTTTTAGCCGGAACCTTCTTAGTGATGTCCTAGAGGCACTCCCTTCACTCCAGGCGGTACAATTTGACGGATGGACCAGTGTCAAGAAATCCGGCGACATGATGCAGGGCCTCATGACAATTGTCGAGCAGCATGGTCTTGGTATTGAATGGGGCCCCGAAAGAGGATGGACCGACGGCGATGACGATGAAGTTGAGGGGGCGGAGCCGGTCGGCTATCCTGAAGGATTCCCCCACCCAGGCTATGAAGCGCATGGCCTTTTGGCTTTGGCGTAATGTAATACGTCTCAAGCTGCTGGTTCTTGGGTTTGATGAGTTTTACGATAAGCACGTTTTCTTTTGCATATATACAGTAACGCAATAAATGGATCTATATTCTAGCTATATTCATGCAGTGAATCATGAACATCAAGTTCAATGCTATTCCTACCCGTGGTATTGTCCGTCTCTATGTCGTGAATTTAAAACACTATAACCAGCCAAGTCTCATTGAGCCCCCAGCGATGCGAGGGCGTTGCGCAGCTCTTGGACTGCTGTAGGTACATCCTCAAAGTTCAACGCCGATATCGCCCACTTGGCGTGCTTCTGCGCCTGATTGATATCCTTCTGGTCTGATGAGTAGTTTCTCTGCACGGGGGGAGGTGCAGATGTAGGAAACGCAGGTGGAGGCGAATGAGCAGGTGACTTTCCGGGGTGCGAAGACGCGAGGTGAGGCATCATCGGTCTGATAGGCGCAACATCTGGGACGGGTGCTGAGGCCTCGGAAACTGATGGTTTTGCAGCAGGCTCGGTAGCAAGATGTGGCAGCCATGGTCGCGCAGCTACCGCAGCATTAAGCGGCTTTGTAGGATCAATCGGCGCTTTTCCGGGGTGAGAAGAGCCAAGGTGAGGCATCATGGGTCTGTCCGGTGGGGGCTCGTTTGCAGCTTCAGGGATAGATGTTGGGGGTGCTGATGGAAGACCCGACGAGGGTCCAGCAGGCGAAGACGCAAGATGAGGCATCCAGGGCCGTGCGGCCGCAGCAGCATTGAGAGGTGAGTTGTTCTCAATGCTCGACGCCCTGGACCGAGACGTAGCAAGGTGAGGTAAGAATGGCCTTGCCGCCGCAGCCGCGGAGAGGGGTGTTGGGGATTCGATACTTGAAGCTCTGGAGCGGGCAATGCTCGATGCTCTGGATCGTGATGTGGCCAGGTGAGGCAGGAAAGGTCTCGCGTTCGCGGCAGCATCGAGTGGGGTCACAGCATCAGGTGCAGGCTTTCCAGGGTGTGAAGAGTTGAGGTGAGGCATCATAGGTCTCGGGGGAGCGTCATGGTCTTCGGAAGTATCCATGGCTTGTGAGGGAGCAGAAGTTGGAACTTGACCTTGAGGCTGTGTGGGAGTCTCGGCAGCAGGAGATACCTCAGGTGGAGGACCGACTGGTGGGCGAGCAAGATCACCACCTGGTGTAGAGCCGGTGCTCATGGGGGATGGAACAAAAGGCTCTGGCGCCTGTCCCTCAGGCTCATTTTGAGGCACTTGGGGTGGGAAATAACTAGGATCAGCTGGATCTTTTGTTGGAGCCTCTGTAGGTGTGCCAACTTGGGAAAACCCTCCATCTGGCGCATCCTCAACTGTGGCACGCTGACCTCCTGTGAGAGCTTGAACCTCGGGGTCAGAAGGATCAAGACCGACACTGGGCTCAGGCTCAGGCGCCTTGGGGTTTGTCTCGTTGGGATCTTTGCCCTCGCGGATGGCCTTTAGAATTCGAGCAGCATTCCATTTTGCGAACTTGATCTTCTTGACAACCTCGGGGTCAGGCTCGCCCCATTCGCGGGTAAGATCGAAGAAAGTTGCAGCGGCATCGAATGTATCGGCGGTTTGTCTACGATAAGTCAGTTTCACATGTAAAGACGGTAAGAACGTTATGACGTACCTCGTCACCTTATCGGCACGAAGGGCGCGCTCAGCGCGATCAAATGTCTGCTGGGCAAATTGCTCAACATAGGCTTGTCCTGCAGCATTATCGATAATCGCTTCATCGTCAGCGCGCTCCGTCTTTGTGGTCTCGAGCCGCTCGATCAAGGTCTTTGTGAACTCGAAGGCTGATTCGTCTGAGTTGTGGAGGCCTTTGCCCACGATCTGGTTGACGGCATGGTATTCACCTGCAAGTTGAAGAGTTTTAGCGACTGTTTGTGGGTTGTTTCGACATTTGTTGTTGCCTACACCAGTATGCGAGGGCGGGTTTGATGGTCCTGAGCTGGTTCGCGCGGTTGATGAAGCGGCTCACTTCGGGGATCTTGAGCACGGCTGGTAGAGGCTCGGCCATGATGTGCGGTATATTCTGGGACGAGACGTGGGTTTGACAGATTCTCGAAATGCCTCAGAAATCGTGGAGAAGAATAATTCTTAAAAGTCGGGCGCTAAACTAGGATGACGCAAGTTGAATGTCAACTCCAAGTTGTGTTGGAGATCTTTACCCCACCTCCATCTCGATCTCCTCATTCTCTTGTCTTCTGTCTACGCGTTGACGTAACGGTTTTAGTGGTTCGTGCACAGCCACATGATTTCCCCGGATTCGGTCAGCTCACGCCACATGTGGCACAAGCTGAATTCCAGAATCATCGAATCAGAGGACCCAGCTTCACTTTGGATAGTCTGATCACCGTGGCTTTTTCTCCGAAGATGCCACTTTGTTCTTGACGACTGCCACAAGACACTGTTGGTTCTTGTCATTGAGCCTGATAGATAAGAGTCACTTTCTGATCTGAACAGTCTCACATCAATCACTCTTTCATTCCATTCTCTTCTATACACTCGCACTCGCATTTTGTCTTCATGATGCATAACCCCACATCTCTGCTGGTAACGTTGACAGCGGCGCTTGCGGCTCTGCCCGAAGCTCAAGCTGCCATCTATACCAAGAACTCCCCCGTTCTTCAGATCAATGCTAAGAACTACAACAATCTTATCGCCAAGTCCAACTACACCTCTATTGTCGAGTTCTACGCTCCGTGGTGTGGCCACTGTCAAAACCTCAAGCCCGCCTATGAGAAGGCTGCCAAGAACCTCGATGGCCTCGCTCAAGTTGCTGCCATCGACTGCGATGAAGACGCCAACAAGCAGCTCTGTGGCTCTATGGGAGTTCAGGGCTTCCCTACTCTCAAGATTGTCCGTCCCGGTAAGAAGTCAGGCAAGCCTGTCGTTGAGGATTACCAGGGTCAGCGAAGTGCTGGCGCCATTCAAGAGGCTGTCATGAGCAAGATCAACAACCATGTTACACGTGTGAGCGACAAGGATCTGGACTCTTTCCTCGGAGGTGATAAGCCCAAGGCCATTCTCTTCACTCAAAAGGGAACTACCAGCGCCCTCATTCGAAGTATCGCCATCGACTTCCTCGATGTCATCTCCGTGGCCCAGATCCGTGATAAGGAAGCGGGTGCTGTCAAGAAGTTCGGTATTGAGAAGTTCCCCGCCCTTGTCCTCATTCCCGGCGAAGGCAAGGACCCCATTATCTACGATGGTGAGATGGCCAAGAAGGACATGGTCAAGTTCCTCACTCAAGCCGGACAGCCCAACCCTGTTCACTCTTCTGGAAGCGCTAAGAGCAGCAAGGCCAAGAAGGACGATACCAAGACTGCTAAGAAGAACAAGTCCAGTGAAGCTGCCAAGGAGCCTGCCGCCGAGTCAAAGGAGTCCACTACTGAGGCTGAGGCTGTTCCTTCTATGGTTCCTATCTCTACTATCAAGAGCTTGGAGGAGCTTACTAAGGAGTGTCTCGCTCCCAAGTCCCACACTTGCGTCCTCGTCTTCACCCCCGGTGAAGCTGGCGAGAAGGCTGTTGACTCGCTCTCTCACCTCAACACCAAGTACGTCCACGGTGGCCGAAAGACCTTCCCCATCATCGCTGTTCCCAGCGACAGTGACGCTGCCTCTACTCTTCCCAAGGCCCTCGGATTCAAGGACCAGGTCAACCTGATCGCCATCAACACCCGCCGCAACTGGTGGCGCCAGTACGAAGGCGATTTCAGCCTCTCCAGTGTCGAGAGCTGGATTGACGCCATCCGTATGGGTGAGGGTGCCAAGAAGAAGCTCCCCGAGGGCGTTGTCGTTGAGAAGAAGGAGGAGTCTGCCCAGGACGAGTCCACTCAAGCTACCGACCCTGAGCCCGAGATCGAGACCGATGGCCCCGATGATGTTAAGACCATCATCGAGACTGAGACCAAGGTCGAGTACGAGACTATCACTGGCGAGGACGGAGAAGTGACCACGACTATCATCGAGACCGAGATCGAGTATGAGACTCAGACCGAGACCGAGTATGTTGAGGAGACTCCCGAGCCTGAGGCCCAGCCTGTCGCTGAGTCCGAAGCCGAGCCCAAGACCAAGGATCAAGTTAAGCACGAGGAGCTGTAAAGGCCAGAACTCATCTTCAAAATGTTACAATTAGCCCGTTACACTATGATGTTTTGATAGCGCTGGACATACCTGTAGCTTAAAACTAGCAGATCAAACAGATAACTCCAAACATGATTTTTGACCCCGATGCAATCCTGGTATCAATGTTCTATCCATCCAAATCCATCATTGCGTCGCTCGCGTCCACAGCACCCTCCTTGACCATCTGCGCACCCTTATCCTTTACAACTTGATCCAAAAATTGCTTCACCTGCTTACAACCGTCTACACCTACTACTAACATACCCTCCAATCTGCTAACCTGCACACGACTCTCACATACCAAGACGGCGACTCGATCGCTCGCGCCCAGCGTCGCAACAGTGAGGTATGGAAGCTCCTGCTCCTCCTGGTTGTTCAAGTCGAGTAGAGGATCGGCAGTGTCGTCGCCGGCGGCGTATGTAGAGGTCGATCCCGCTGTGCATGCAGCGATGTAATCCGTCATGGGGATACCGGCATCGATAAGCGCAAGCGTCGTAGCGTTCAGTAGAGCAGCAAGTAGAGATCCGTCTTGCGAAAGGACGTGAAGCGAGATCGAAATCGAGGAGTGTGGGAACAAATGCGTATGTAAATTGGCAGCCAGGGCATTCTCAATCGTGGTTTCAATCTCTTGTATGCGCCTACAAGACCGTTAGTCCACCTCCCCAAAAAGCAATCGTCATAAAGAAAAGCTCACTTGTCATTGCGCCCTCTCTTCTTGCGATCCACGCTTGAGAACCCAGCAACCACAACATTGACGTTGATCGCCGCCATATCACGAGGAGCCTGCTGTCCACCGCGTTTCTGCTGGTTCTGCTCCGAAGGACCTGTCACGACACACATGACTTTTGTATGACCCATTTCGAGATATGATGAACCGTCGGCAGCATCTTGAGTTCTAATCTGGGCGTGAAGACGACGGAGTTCGTTCCATCTTCGTCCGTCGACGCGCAGGAGCGCTAATGAGTATGTTGAGGTATCGAGAGGCATTGTTCGTTATGTCGGTATGAATTGAGCTTAACTTGGCTGCGCATCCATCACCAAAGGCTGCTCATGGTGGGGGAAATTTTCTATGCAAGGCTGTGGCTGTGCGTGTGGCTCAAGCTATCGATAAGACTTATCTCGGATCATTCCAGCTTCGGATTAATCCATCATCCAATCATCATCCATCGGTTTTGGAACATTCCTTGGTCAATGTCCGACAGCCATTTGGGCGGAGTTGCGCCTGGAGATCAGATTTCCGAATTCAACACCAGAGCTTCCGGCACTTCAGCCGTCCGAGCAATTCGGTGATGTAATCCTCAACGCCATAAATCCGTGCGCCATCCAATGACACTCGGAATTGGACGACACTAAAGTTTATTCCGCTGTGAACAGCTAAGTGTCTCGTTATCAATGGGTGACCATGACGGAATTAAGCAGGAGCTCCCGTCTTGTACAGTATGTTTGCGTCCCCATTGTCAGTACTCCGTGGATCTAACAGAAAACACTCCTTAAGTAAGCGGCAAAATAAAGATTGTGGATAGGATTTCCTTGCTGAATACCAGAGGGTGGATACTTTACATCAGATCCACGACGAGTATATAAGTTGTTGGTCCTCCTCAGTAGAAGACGTTCATATCGTCATCACACTTCTCAATACTACAGTTTTATCTACAAACATCAATTGACTCTTCAACTTCAAGCAAATACCCCATTGAACACCAATTCACCTTGAAAACATCATGTCTTCTCTCCCCGAAACATACAAGGCCTGTGTCATCAACGAGGCCAACGCTCCCTTTAAACTCAGCGACGTCAAGCTCCAACATCCTTCCAAGGGACAAGTCCTCGTCAAAGTCCTCGCCTGCGGAGTCTGCTTTTCCGATGTAGCCGTGAGCTCAGGCGAGTTTGGCAACATCTTTCCCCGTGTTCCCGGTCATGAGATCATCGGCGAGGTCGTTGAGGTCGGCGAGGATGTTCCCAACTTCAAGAACGGTGACCGTGTTGGAGGCCCTTGGCACGGTGGCCATGATCAACGTTGCCGACAGTGTCAACGAGGTCAGTTCCAAATGTGCGACCACAAGGACATTAACGGTGTGAGCCGCGATGGTGGCTTTGCTGAGTATGTTCTCCTTCGCTCAGAAGCTGTTGTGCGCGTGCCTAAGGAGCTTGAACCCGCGGATGCTGCTCCTCTGCTTTGTGCCGGTGTCACTGTATTCAATGGTATTCGCAAGATGCATGTTGAACAGGGTAACATTGTCGCTGTTCAAGGTCTCGGTGGTCTAGGCCATCTTGCTGTGCAATACGCCAACAAGATGGGCTACGAAGTCGTGGTCCTCTCATCGAGCGACGACAAGGCCGATTTCGCCAAGAAGCTCGGCGCTCACCACTTCATCAATACCAAGACGAGCGACGTCGCCGAAGAACTGAACAAGCTTGGAGGCGCCTCGATTGTTGTTCAAACAGCACCCAACCCCAAGGCTATCACACCACTCGTTCAAGGTCTTGCTGCTGGCGGCAAACTGCTCAACCTGGCACCTGTTGGTGGTGTAGAGATTGATACTGTGTCTTTAGTCCTCAAGGGCGCCAGTGTTAATGGCTGGCCTAGTGGTCATGCTCTCGATTCCGAAGAGGCGTTGCGTTTCTCCATGACGCATGGAGTTAAGTGCATGGTTGAGAAGTACCCGTTGGACAAGGTGCAGGAGGCAGTCGATAGCCTTAAGGCTGGCAAGCCTCGATTCAGAAATGTTCTTGTTATGCAGTAAAGGATAGAAATGCTGTTGTTGATGGATTGTTAGCCGGTGCTGGCGTTGGTGGGGAGTCGTTGTAGGGTCGTAACAAGGACGACCTGGTGTTGTGAATAGTTACACGATCATTAATAAAGATAAACTTATATAATCCATTGATTTGCCTTCAAAGCATGTGAGGTCTCTATCTTGTATGTGCTCCATGTTGATTGCTTCCAAAAATGACAAGATTGACTCGATTGTTGATACAGGGTAATCCACCAACTAAAATTATGCGCTTTAACAACCCCACAGTTTCACTGTCCCAAATTCACCATCGTCAACCTCACTTGACCTCATGAGACTCAGAACTCGTACCCTATCTACTCGCCATATTTCAGTTCCTTATCTTAAACTACAGAGACTTCACACAATGTCTCCAAAAACACCACCCCAACCTCCCCCATCATTCTCTTTGACCCCTCTAGGTGNNTAGCCTAAATGATAGTCTAAGCTGGCATAAGGTGACTAAGTTATTTCGTCTCTTATGCTTTCAACGGTCAATTCTTCTGACACCCTGCGGCCCCTTCAGAAATCCTCAACCAAACCACCAATCTCATCTCCACCACAACAGCCCTCGAAGACTCCCTCGTCTCGTCTCTCACACCCTCGACCGCCAACTTCTCTTCCCTCCTCACTCCAATCCTCAAAGACGACCACGCAGTCTCCAAGCAAACTCTCATCATCCGCCTCTTCAGCTCCGTCTCCGAAGACAAGGATCTTCGCGATGCATCACGCACAGCAGAGGAGATGCTTCTCAAGGCCAACACAGCATGTCTCATGCGCAAAGACATCGCTGCGCTCGTAAAGGGTGCTTATGAGAAGAGTCGGCGTGGAGAAGAGAAACTGGATGAGGAAGATGCGTATATGCTGTTCAAGACGCATAGGGCGTATCAGAATACTGGTGCTGGTATTGAAGATGAGGATTTGAGGGAGAAGTATATGGCTGCTGTGCAAGAGAGGAATGAGGTTCTCGTCGCAGCTAAGAAGACGATTAGCGAAGACAATGAGGGAATCTATTTCTCGCGTGATGAGCTGAACGGTGTCCCTGCTTCAGTCCTCGACGCCATGAAGGTCAACGACGAGGGCAAGCTGAAAGCGACCTTCAAGAAGGGTCATCTAATCTCAATCATGAAACACGCAACTAGCCCCCGCACACGAAAAGCATACCATATCGCAAAAGAAAGCCGGTTTCCCGAAAATGTCACCCGTCTAGAGCGTGCCGTCGAGCTCCGCAATAGCACAGCGCGAATGCTCGGCTTCAAAACACACGCAGAGCTCAAAATGGAGGATAAAATGGCAAAGAGTGTCAAGAGCGTTATAACAATGCTCAACAAGCTACGCACAGAGTTGAAGCCTCTCGCCGATGAAGAGATGAAGACTCTACTCGAGATAAAGAAGGCTTATATCCAAGAACACGGAACTGATGAGACTGAGGAAGACTCAGAGCGGTTGAATGCGTGGGATTGGGCTTTTTATGCAAGGATTCTTGAGAAGGAGAGGTTCTCTGTTGATTCGCTTCTTATCTCGGAGTACTTTGAAGTTAATCACAGTCTCAAGGGCATGTTGCAGATCTTTGAGGAGATCTTTGGCATGGTCTTTATTCCTACTGATGCACCGGTGTGGCAGAAGGATGTAACTGTCTATGAAGCTTGGAATTCGGAGGATCAAGGTGGTGAGTTCCTTGGATACCTCTATCTGGATCTCTACGCACGAGAGGGTAAATACGCAGGCGCACATAGCTCTCTCATTCAGCCTGTAAGCGAAATTGAACCCAAACTCACTCATGACCGCGATACTGACCAAGACAGGGCTTCATAACACCAGACAACAAGCGTCACTACCCATCTTCATCTCTGATAACATCCCTCCTTCATACCCCCTCCCGCCCAACTCTCCTCCTGCACTCCGAGCTTAAGACAATGTTCCACGAACTCGGTCACGCCATCCACAAACTCGTCACCCACACAAAACATCAACACGGCTGCTCCCGCGACTTTGTCGAAATACCCAGTATTCTCCTCGAGAACTGGATCTGGGTACCTTCCGTGCTGCGTCGTCTAGGCAAGCACTATAGCTACCTTGACGACGAGTATCTCAGCTTCTGGAAGACACAGACTTCCGATGCCGTTAGGCCAGAGGAGGAGTTGCCTGAGAGACTGACGCTTGATCTTGTGAGGACGAAACATGTTAACGGTGCGCATGCAATGCTGCACCAGGTCTTCCTTGCGTTGTTTGATCTTACGATTCATAATGCTGAAGAGGGAAAGCCTGTAGATACGACAAAGCTTTGGAATGAGAGTAAGACGGAGATTATGGGTCTTGGAAGGGCGGATAGTATTGGACAGGCATCCTTCGCGCATCCGTTCCGAGGATATGATGCTGCGTACTTCACCTATGCGCTGTAAGTCTACCCTCCCCGCAGGGTGTCAGAAGAATTGAAGCATAAGAGACGAAATAATTTGATCACCTTATGCTAAATTAGACTATCATTTAGGCTACTTTATTTCTGTAGCCTAGGTCTTAGACGACATTTCTTCTGTTAACCCACCTAGCCCCCCGACTTCACTTTCTTTGCTAACGATTGCTAGATCAAAGGTATATGCCACAGACTTGTGGGTTAGCCACTTTAAAGCCGACCCAATGGACAAGAACACTGGCCTTCGCTACCGTCAGCATGTTTTGCAACCAGGAGGCAGTCAGCCTGAACTCAAGAGTTTGAGCAACTTCCTCGGTCGCGAACCAAATGACGAAGCATACTACTCGGAAGTCACTAGCACGCCGGGCTCTGAAACAAGCAAATCTTCCGCTTTGTAGAGAAAGAAGACTAGTTTTTGATACGTATAAACAATAAAAGCTGGCCTGAGAGACGAAAAAGTTTAGACAGTTTAGACTAGTATTTAGGTTACTTTATTTTGTCTCCTCAAATCTTAGACAAGATTTCTGCTACCCAGTAGAACGCTCATATACAAAAAGAGGGTATCATGACTATCTATCATTACATCATGCTCAATGCACCAGTCTCAACCTCGGAAACGGTGCCGCTTCGACATCCACAATAAGCAAACCCTTCTCATTCATCGTCACTCCTACATCCGTAATAGGAGTGATCTTTCTCGTGTGCGCGACTTCCTGTCTACTCACACGCGCCTCATCTCGAGGGATCCATAAGACAGGCTTGGGCATCCAAAGTTCAGGCGGCCAGTAGTTGGATAGCTTTTCATCACCAGCGTAGTCGGCATCGGGGAGCTCTTCGAACGGAATAAGCTTTCGTAGGGCGATGAAATCTTCGTATACTTCGGGGTGGAGGAACCGTTGCAAAAAAGTCGGTGGCTGATCCGGATTTGAGGGATTGCCAGCAAGGATCCAGCGATCCAAAAATTGCTTGATAGGCGATTGCTGCACTTCCTTCTTGATCTGTGTCTTTGCTGTTGTCTTCATCCACTCCGTCACCATGAACTTCATTCCGCCAGCACCGTCGACGCCTCTTGAGCCTTGTGGTCCCCCATGTTGGTCGTCTTCGTCATCGCTGGGAGGTTCTTCAATCTCTTCTTCTCCAAAGTTCAGATCTGTGTTGAAGTAACTGGCCGCATTTCCCCCTTCTGTTTCTCCGGATTCTGCCTCAGCCTGTAGCCTTTGTTCTGCTTCGGCCCTTTCCTGCTCTTGCAACTCCTCCTCCAGCGTCAATGTTTGAGGCAGATTTGAAAGCAGAGGGGTTATTGAGTCGCTGAGAGACATGTGTACTATCCCCGTAAATATGAGGAAGATGAGCATCAGTATCATGGGCGGGAATGCCAATTTCAAGGCAAAAAGACCGATCATGCAGATTTGGGCCAAGTAAAGTCCGGTGATGAGCTGAAGAAGAGCGGTGGGATAGAACAGGCCCATGCTATCCATTTCCGAGTCGAACACGTAAAGAATATTGTAACGATAAATGAGGCGCGTAAAGGCCATGCCGGCACATGCGAAGAGGAGGATCAGAGGTGCGATACATGTGTAGCAGAACGCTGCTGATGTTAGCTAGGGCAATGATCGTTCACTGAGAGGTTTACTTACCAATGCACGCCATATTCGTATAGATCGGGAAAATGCCGCCCCAGCGAGGCGGACGAAGGGTGTACCAAATCTTGAAGCGTGTCCTAGGATTCTGCACACCTCTACCCATAATGTAGTGTCGGAACAGCTCAAATATGTGCAAGAGGCCAGTGGCACCAATGGCCAGGCACTGAACAAGAATATACGAGAGATAGAAATTTGAAGCCTTTGGCAGGTTTGTCGCTAGAAGATCGGGTGCCGACATGGGCTTCTTAATGATGTCAAGAACGGCGGCGGAAGCGGCCGAAGTCAATGTAGTGATCAAGAAGACCTGAACTACTTGGAAAGCAAAGTAGACCTTCTGGGTAAAGAGTTCGACTAGCACAAGAGACGGGATCCCAGCTACAACACCGCAAAATCTCAGCATCGCAGGGACAAGCGACATCCAAAAAGACAAAGCAATCGCAGGAATAAAGCCTTGAAGAAAGCCAAGAATAGGCTTGGGCAATAATTTAATCCAGCGCAGGAAGATGATGCCGCTTAGAAAGTCGATATTCGACACGATACCAATCATGGCGGATGGAATAGACCAGAAGATAATAGCAACTGCGACCAGACCCATGATGAGAAAGCGGCGGATGATGCGCTCCCACCAACGCATTCGGAGCGAACTCCAAACAACCTCGTCTGGTCGAACGCCTAAAAGCCGAGGAGCGAGTTGGAGGGGACGATGATGGGCTACAATCTGGTGTGCAGCCTGAGCAGCCTCTTGTGTTTCGAACTCGATGAAGGCGGCAGGTAAGGTATCGCCGTCGCCGCGACGAACTTGGCGTCGAAGTTTCCAGATCTCGAGGTTCAAGTCCTTAAGTCGCATGCGACACCAACGGATTGTATCGACCCGTCGGAAGAAGTTATGAAGTGGACGATGATAGGGTCTGGCATTCGCAGGAACCCATTGAGCGGCTACGGAGCCTCGAACATCAGGAAGATCCGGATCGAGTCCGTATGGATGGACGTATTCGGGATCTTCAGCTGACTTTTCCAGGAAGTCGTGAGTGTCGTGGGTTGCCGTTTGAGACACTTGGGGATACTCGGTCTTGTTATTATGGTCTTGCGTTTCGCCCTGTTCCTGTTCATGGTTTTGTGATATGTCGACCTCGCGCGGGGAGTTCGACCGATTCTGTTCGCTGCTTGGATCAGTCCTGTAGGACGAGCTCGACTCTGCAGCGCAAGGCTCGGCCGAGGACGATGTTGATGGCGGATTCTTTCCAAGCTGCTTCTTACGAGCCAGAAATGCTTTCTTGATCAGTGAAATCTCGGCTTTTTCCAGTCGCATTGCTGTTTCCTCCCTTTCTTCCACGAGTTTGACAAGTGCCTTGGCAGTTCGAGGGATCCAGACTCGCTTGACGGAGTCGCCATACAGCTTTCGTAGTCGGGCTTCGTCGAGATAACGGTCGGGGATCGATGTGATTAAGAGCGTCCTGGATGATAATCGCTTCGCATAGTGAGGCGAAGAAAGATAAGCTTGTCGTATACCTATGTAGTAGAAACACTCCCGAGTGATGGTAAAGAGAACAAAACCTGGACTGGTTAGTGCCAAGTTATAAAGAACTTGATCCAATACTTACCAAAGAACATGTATGCGACAGCGACATGCGCAAACATGCGAGCCTTGTCGCTGATCTTACCAATCGTCAAGATATCCAATTGGCTGAGTTCGTTACCACCAGTGATGTGAATTGGGAAGAGGATGGGCCAAGCGATCAGCATGCCCACAAGAAATGTGTTTCGCAAAACCTTGAGGTATCGCAGAAAGAAGAAGCCATCGAGAGAGCCATGGTTGAGTACGAAGGTATCGGGAGTCTTGAAGAACGGCTTCACCCAGTTGAACCAGCCCGTCGGCAGCGGCGGGATAGGCGTGCTATAAGATTGTGAGTGACCATCCAGGTTTGCTGAAGGACTTTCCTTACTGAGGTGATCGCAAGCTCGGTATAGCCCGCGGCGCATAGACACGGGCGCATTTTACTCGAGCAAGGGCGAAGAACAGAATACAGACGACGCAATAAATGCTGACAGGTATAAATGTTCCACCAAGCGATTGAAGCGACGAAGACTTGGAGGCGTTGTTGGTACTCAAGGTACCACCGCTAGATCCATCTCGAGTAGAACCAACCCGGGAGTCATCGCCTTCCTACAGATCGTCAGTATGAACGCCACTGAGGTTGAGATAAGGTTAGAGTTAGAGGAGCATACCAAAGGTATATCGAGCGCTCTAGCGACGAGAGAATGCCAATTGGTGGACATGGCAATAGTGGATGCGCAACTTGCGCAGCAGACGCAATAGACGCGATTGAGGGAGCTCAGATGATGTGAAAGTTGGTTGTAGCTGGAGGCGACAAGTAACGATGATTGCGCCGCCGCATCGCTACCTTGCGGCAAAGCTTGAGAGGAACGAGCCGACAGACATTGAGTGCTTTGAAGAATGTACCAATTTTTGCAGTCAGCGACAAAGCCTATAGATAATGTTGTAAGATCTACGCCGGGACACAAGCGAGGCGAGGATGATCGAGATGAAAGTCTTGGGCCAAGGTGACGTTGAAAGTGGGATGTTTCTTCCGTTGATTGCAAAAGCGGGCGCCCTCTCTAATGGCAGGTCGGGAAGTGGCATTGGCAGACAGGGCACTTTCAGCGATCCCTGCGGCACAGTCCATCAATTTAGGGGCTCCGAGCGACCCCTGCAGCCCTGTTAGTGATTGTCGAAACTTTTTACCACTGTTGTCCAATTGCTATGGGGAAATGTCTTGCAATTCCCATGGCGAGCCCCTCTTTTCGATTGCTTTTTAAGGCCTTCTGCCTATGCACTCTAACCCAAATGCCGGGCCTTGGTGAGACAGGAGAGCGGAGGCAAAAATGAATGTGGCTGATTTAAAGAGAATGTTGCCTGTCGTATTGCATTTTATTAGCTTCTGGGCACCAACCAATCTCTATCGTAAGCAGGGCTTAGACAGGGGTCCAATGGCCCTGGGGACGGACAAAACGCCAACCGAGAGTCTAGACCTGGGACCTAAGCTAAGGTAGGGGAAAGAAAGAGACAGCTTAAAACCCCGACACAATTCGGACGAAGTGATCAGATTATTTTGTCTTCAAAAGTCAGACTTCCGTTCTCCCCACCTCGCAGATCGAAATGAAAAGACCCTGGTTTTCAGCTTTGCTTGTGAAGTTCCACTGACTGCGGAAAATTAATACCCGAGTTGAACAACATGACATGCTATTAACCGACTCAGAATGACGCCTTCATTATGAAGACGGGAAGTCATCAGGTTTTTGTTTGCCAAGCTGTGACATAAGATGATCGTCTTGGGGCTGAGTGATGGGCATTCGAATATCCCCTTTTGAGGCCTGGCATATGCAGTCATCCTTCCGCCCGTACAACATCCCTGACTCTAAGACATGGTTGTAGCGGAATAACCTATTGCGCTTATCGGTCAATTCTGATGTGATGGTGTAGGGGCGTCGTGAGAGCTTCAATGGTCGACGACAGCATACCTAGGTATGTAGTGGGAGGGTAAGGTCACGAGGACTCCCCGGTATCTTCAACAACATATTGTGCGGTCGAACGATGCCTGGGAGTCTATTCTTGAAAGTGCTGCGAATTTGTTCACGCTGATACCGTCAAACACAATGTGTAGTCATATTTGCATAGGATGGAACCGTATACTTGGTAAGGTAGGCTGTCAGGATCGCAATAAACAGGTGCGTTGTTACAAAATCTTCACTTATTATGCCCATAGACTGAAAGTCTGTCCCACTTATCGGGCTCAGCAGCGATAATGGTGGTTTAATTAGAAAGAGGAGAACGTTATACATTGATGCCTTGACTGATGACTATTGAGGATTTCTAACAGGCCAAAACGTTAAGGCTCGCGGGCTAAAACAAACCATTGATAAACACAAGCCTATGACCTTAATGCCAGAGTGTTAAGGCTATATAATCGGCCATACAAAGTAAACAATGATCAGGAGGAGTACCATAAAAGCTTTCATCCTCACTCGTCAAACAAGAACCCAACAACTCCCTAAACACCAAGCCGCACATGCTTTTCAGGTGAGCAACAGAACGATCGTCGCCCAATTCACTCAACTGACGCCTTGACGTCTTTAGCTCAGCATTTCAATGCCTTCGTCTTGTTGAATATCCGCCCGGCAGGAACAGCGATCAAGTGTGTTGCCACAGGGAAAGCAAAATTGATGACCGCATTTGCAAGCTGCAAAAAGTTAGAACATGCGCACAATGTTCGAATAATGGTTGTTACTTACTCATATGGTCGCAGCCTCCAGGCTTCTCAATGAGATGGCCACACTTTGGGCACTTCTTCCATCCCGCCTTTTCACCTATGTCGAGCACTTCCTGCGACAGTGGGTCCTCAGGACAGTCTCCTTCATGTAAAGTTCCTTTACATTTAGTGCATGTATCGGTCTTGCAGACAGTACAATGGGCAGTCCCGAGACGGATCAGTGGTAGGGGAATGAATGCAGAACATCGCTGGTTGCTGCACCAAATACGCCTCTTGGCAGGTGTCCCGAATTCGACCTGTTTCGCTTCGTATCGCTTTACTAGCTCTTCGGAGAAGTTGTTGCTGAGGGTTACTGGGATCATCTTGTGGCAGCAATGTAGTGGAAACATGGCCTCTCGTTGCATTGTCAGGTCGGCGAATCGCTCGAGGCAAGTACGGCAGTAAGCGTGGGAGCAGGGTACCAGTATCATTTGCGACTTCGGTAGCTTGTCTGCGCACGACATGCATTCGGAGACAGAAACCTCGCGAGGTAGAGGGGGGCGTGGGGTGGTGTTTCTTGAACGGTTCCCAAGGACATAGTTCTTATCGTTGAAGAATCGCTCGGTAAGTGCGGCGCCTCCAGTGTATCGCTCAGTTCTCACGAGTGTCGGGATGCGTCTCGAGTTGCCGTTCGATCTGCGTGTCTCTGCGCGCCTCCTGACTCCGGAAGCGCTTCTCGAGGGGGGTTGGATACTGCCCGCATCGAGGACCATTTCCGTATTTGAGAAGTAGTCAGAAGTATGGGTGTTTTGGTTATTTCTGATGTCGGCCATTTTGTCCATTATGCTGGTGTTGACGTAGAGTTGTAAAGATTTGATGATGTTGGGGGACGAAGATATAAATAGGTAGGTAGTCTTAGGGATGTTTAGGCAAAGAAGTCAAAGAAGGTAAAGTTTAGATGATGCGATCCGTCTCAGGAAAGACCAGACGGGAGCCTGGCGAATGCTTGAGTCACTGCATAATAAAAAGTGTATTTCTTCCAGTGTTGACAGATTGCGAAAGGAATTAGGGTATCAAGCACATAAAGTCAATTCTTGACGACCCTGATACTAAGTTTCTGCTACTCATAGTTCCCATGGAGTCTAACTTGCCATATCGACCTTTGATAGGCAGATTATTATTTTTTACGTCTTTACAGTAGGAATCCAAGCGACTGGATATGGCTTGAAGGCAGCCATTCGCCCGGCCAACAGTCACGCAACAAACTTACGACTCTCTTCTGGTTGAGTAGACTTCTTCTAAGAAACTGTATAGTTCGCAGATATTCCCTTCCCTGTGTATACTTTGATTGGTGCCCGAGTAAAAGACGAAATCCCATCTAAGCCTTAGGCTACAAAGTCAAGTAATCTTAGTGCTACCTTCTCTAAGGTGGCATAAGTGACCAACATATTTCGTGTCTTATGATCTCAGTGGCCAATCCTTTGACACCGCGACATCTAAAAAGATCTCCCTCTTCCAATACTATACGTGTCGATAGGAACTGCTGCTGTCGGATCATCGTGTAAGGAGTCGTGCCTCGTCTACTCGACGACACAGACATGTCTTCCACCTGCATCCGCAGACATAGCAGAATTCATACCCGCAGGAACATCCTGCAACGGAAGTCAGTACCTATCTTTCGCTGACAATAAAAAGGGACTCACTCATGTGATTACACCCCAATGTGAGCTCAATAAGATGCCCACACTTGACGCATCGTTTCCAGCCCTGTCTTTCTCCCATACTCAACACCTCCTGCGATACCTCATCGACAGGGCAGAGGCCTCGGTGCCCCGTTCGCTTGTATCGGACACAAGTTTTCTTTCGACAGGACGTGCAGGTTCCCATGTTTCCCTGAATTGACGAAGGTGGAATGAAGGTTACTGCAGTACGTGCGGTCGACGGTCGCGAACTCGACTTTCTTCCTCCTGAACTTATCGACCATGGACTGATTGATAAAAGGATTCTTGGCGGTAATAGGAATAGGTTTGCTGCAACACTTCGGGGGGAAGAGCGATTCGTCATCCATGGTCGTGTTGAGGAGAGTGATGAAGCATGAACGGCAGAGTGTGTGGGAGCATGGTGCGTCGGTGGTATCGGATTCTGGAAAGTTATCTCGGCAGACGATACATTCCTTCATCTTCCTCTTCTTTGAGTTAGAAGAAACGCCTGGCTTCTCGTCCAGCTTTTCGTCCAGTCTTTCATCCGGGTTTCCGTCCGGTTTCCCATCATTGCCAGCTTGGGTGTTGTATCTCTTCAGTCGATTATACGTCTCGTCGTTGAGACGACCGTCATCGGTCGCAGTAGCTCCCTGGGTTTCACGTACGACGTCGGGGCCGCCGGCTAGTCTTACAGCCAACAGGTGGTCTTTTTCGGCTTGTTCTTCAACCTGCAGTAGCGCCGCAATCAACACTGTGTCCTTCTCAGGGGAACCGGCCAGTCTCTTGGCAATCCTTCGGTCTTTTTGGACTTGTCGATCATCTTTAAGCAAAGATGCGATGAGTGATGAGTCTACTGCAACTTCTAGCGCGATGCTGAGCGCAAGAGCATAGTCGCCAGCCTCCTCCATGATGATGATGGGTGGATGATGGAGGTTTCAGAGTATCAGAAGAATTGTCTCCAAAAACAGAAGAGATGAAATAATGTGGTCACTTGAGGTCAGCCTGGACTAGCCCTTAGGCTATTTTATTATGATGCCTGGGAAGCAAACAAAGAATTGGTGGAGACCTCAGCGTGAAAGTAACGACGGGACGGCTACCAGCATCTTGACAGTGCCCGTAACTGATAGTGCCTATTATATGTTCACTTCCTAGGCTTTAATAAATAAACGAGTATGTTATTGGCGCATGGTTGGACTGGTCGTAGACTAGGTAGTTCAACCATGCTTTGACACTCCGATTATATCCCTGCTGGTGCTGCCGAGGATCTAACTGACAGTCCGTTTCAAGGGGAATAAGAGATCAACGTATGCCTTTCGCCTCTTCTCAATCGAACCACATTCACCAGTGCTGAGTATAAGCCAGACACACTGTAAGTTTACATGCACAGCAAGTCAAGATATTAAAGCCACGTACCTGTTTGTAGCCTTGAAAACATGCCTCGTCAGGTATACGGTTCCATAGATGGTCACTGAGAGGTTGCCAGCTTTTCCCATCCCACACCTACTCTGCTAATTTACATGTTCATCAATCCATTCCCGGCAGAATCGGGTCCCGGAGGCTTCGAATACCGAGATAAAGTAGCCTCCCGATTCCTAAGATCACTTCAAGCAGAGGGATTGACCCTAATCTGTGATTAAATTGTGTCTTATGCTATTCAGGGCTAATCTATCTAATACCCTGGCGATCGCTCTATTGTACTTAGGATAGTATTGGAAGAGGGAGACCTTGCCAGACAGAGTATACACAGAATAGGGACTCTCTACGATAGATACAAAGTTGATTGGCAGATATGTACTCATCCAGAAGAGAGATTGCCCTTACTTCTTAATGAGATAATATTTAGGCCAGAGGAGTTTTGTTGTTACCACAAAGGGAACGAATACTTGTGTTTCTATTTCCAGTTGAGGCAACGGAATCACTGTCTGCGGGAGTCACAGAAACTAACGAGCAGATAGACTTTGTCGGATTCCTAAACCATGGAGGCACTCCCCCTAAGTTTGCGACAAGCGTTGCGGTGATATTTTGCCTTTCGGACACCACACAGGCAGCTCTGCTGTGAAAAAATACGATGAATATAAAGTGTTAGACACTTCGCACTGCTAAGGCTGCTTCAAGACTTGTTCCTGAGAATCGCTCTCTAACCTCCCTCTCTCAGACTCGCCTCCTCTCGCTCTTATTTGAGAATTCTTTCTACTGCCACCCTTCTCACATTTATTTTATCGTGTTCTTCATTCGGCTCCTATCATAATTTTACCCATTCAATTAGGCTCATCCGCAATAGCCCAGCATGGACGAGTCACAAATCCTCGCGGTAAGCATGGCCCAGGCCGTGGAAGCTGATGCAGCTATCTTGGAGGAGTACCGTCGAGAGGACCAAATGACCAGAGCTCGTATGCTCGCCCAGGCACTAGAAGAGAATCTCCAAGTGACCATTGAGCCACTCAACGACCAACCTGCTCTTGACGAGGAAACACTGAACAGTTTTCGTCTACTCAACATCGCCGCTCCAGATGGGAGCGGGAGTTCACATGAGGGTAGCGAAGAGATTGAAGAGCTAGTTGCTGAATTCTTTGAGAGTGTTGAAGCTGCTCAGCATGCTGGGGGCACTGGCGATACACAACAGGACGAGTATAACTCTGACAGCACCGAGGACACCGACGTTTATAACGAGGTTGAACCCATCAGACAACAGCCTGAACTGGCGACGGTCCATCCATGGGTAGATTTACCTGACTGGTCTCCCCATTACTGGTTTCGTATACCAGCTCCAGGTTTCAAACGGTGTATGGTCTGTGAAAACGTGTATCCCGAACGGGATACTCAACAAGCACACTGCGGTTGTAACTGGTGCCGAAACTGTCTTGTCGAAAAAGTCGAATTGTCCATAAAATACGAGTCTCATTTCCCACCCGAATGTTGTGAGCCTTCTACTCTCTGGATTGAGCTTGAGAACCCGCTCATTCCGCGGAGCTTATACAATCGATTCTCTGCGAAGGAAGTCGAGTTTAAAACTACGGATCGAACTTACTGCAGCGACAAATCATGCTCGACTTTCATCACCCCTCAGTCCATCGAGACAGCAGAGGGAATTGCATGCTGTAGCCGTTGCAAAAAGCGAACTTGCACCTCTTGCAAGCAAGACTGGCACGAGGGTATATGTCCCGTTCAAGAAGAAACACAGGTTGTCCTGCGCCTCGCAGAACAGGAGGGCTGGAGAAGATGCGGAAATTGCCAGCATTTAGTTGAGCTCACCTACGGGTGCTACCATATGAGTAAGTCTTCCCACTCCAGATATCCCATCATCAACTCGCTAACATGAATGAAGCTTGTAATTGCGGCCATCAGTTCTGCTACCTCTGTGGTACGCGCTGGAAGAATTGCAATTGTGTACAGCAAGATGAGGACGGGCTGCTCGATACGGAAGACGACGATTCAGATACGGAAGACGAGGGTCCATGGCACGAAGTGCCTCAGGGGATGAGGTTGGAATTTCGACTGCTACCAGCGCTCCGGCAGGATAACCCACGAGAAACTATAGAGGAGTACGACGAAAGAGTACATCGACAAGCTGACCGAGAAGCGCACTACCCAGGCTGTCAACATGAGCGTTGGGGTTATTCTTTCGGTGACAACCAGTGCGATGACTGCGGTCATGTCTTGAGGGTAATAATTTCGACCTGCCAGGACTGCCACAAGAACGCATGCAGGCAATGCAGATAGTCCCATCCCTGCTGGTAGGGGTCATTCAATGGTATTCCAAGGCTGAAGTCGCCAGAAGAAACTAGCCCAACTTTTAAAGCCGGCATGGTCAGAGTGTCCGAAACATTCCGTCGCTGAGGTCTTCAACGGCCAAGCTTTCTTATACGTTGGTGGGTCAGTAGGTATATTGGGAGGTTGCTATGCTGTGGTAGTTGTGGCGATTGTGTCGATGTATGAGGCTTTGCGATATAGCATGGGCCAAGACACTGTTATATAAGATAGACAGAGCTGGGGCTCTATAGTTATTTGACTTACATGAAGCACACTTCGGTCTATTCATTGTTCATTCGAACCTAGTTTCTCGGTATCAGTAATGTAGAGTCTGTCTGCTGTGGTCTCTTGCATCAACAAGATTCCTCACTGCAAGTATCACCGCCAGTACTCAGCATCTTGAAAGGGCCAGGGCTGGTTTACAATCATCATCACTGCTACGGACCGAAGTCTCATGGTTGGCGGTGATACCAGGGTTGCATATGGTTTTTATGTGATTTTATTGTTACTCTTCTGATTCCTCGTCGCTGTTGGTACAATTCATGATACACAAACAGTTCCCCTCACATCTCGACTCGTTTAGTGTACCTTCCCCTCCAACCTCACTCAAATAGTACTCTCAACATACAAGAACATAATCATACACGACGTTTCTGTTCACAGTGACCACAAACTTGGTAATTGCAGGCGATGCAGAACCAAGATGAACGAGGATTGATGCAGCCGCAGTCAAAGCATCTAATCGGCTGATTCCTGCAATCCATTAGCGTGTGCTTACACTGATGGTTGAGAGGTTCTCGAACCAGAAGAACCGAGTTGCGTGGCCGATGCAAGACCCGACCTGCCGGCTCTTGCCCAGACCCATTGTTGACAGTTGGGTTGAAATCCTGTGCTTGTGGGTTGAAGGACGATTCGGCAACAACCTTCTTCACTGCTTCCCGCTTCTCACGTTCAGCCCACCAGGGGCACCCGCACTGTGTTCGGCTTGAATTGCAGCGATAGCAGCAATCAGGGCAAACTGAACAGCCTTTAGTTGGTTGCTTTCAAGGTGGACTGGCAATCGCACAACTTACAAGCGTCCTTCTCATTGACCCGATGGCACAGGTAACACAGTCCTTGCTTGGGGGCTTTCTCGAGTGCAAGTGATACCTGATCTGGCGCCTGGGTGAGTTCACCGTCAAGTTCCTGATCTTGGGGTGACCCAATGTTGATTTCATGCCCATTTTCGAACTTCTTAGTCAAGAAGTCACGTAAGGTCGCCAAGTCAAAGACCGCAGAGTTGATATCCACCGGGACCAATTGTCCACAGCAAGTAGGAGGGAATACAGCGGCTCCCAGAACTGAAGTCTTGACCAGATTGCACAAACAATCTGAACAGTACTTGTGGCTGCATTGGCATGTCGTAAACGGCTCAGTGGAGGCCTTGTGACAAACGAAACACTGCACTTCCTCCTTTTTGACCGAAGTCAAACTGAGCGTCGGGTAGCGACCAAGGACAATGTGCCATTGAGGAGGCTCAGTTTTGACCTGGTCGTCGAGGTCCAATAAGACGTTCTTGGGAGATCCGATACTTGAAACGTCGCCAGGTTCGTTCTTGCTGGGCGTAACCTCTGGAGCTGGGTCAAAGGATATCAGGTCTTCCTCTTCTAAGGTTTCAGAAGAGGGCACAACTGCCAGCTCTGTAGGGCTGGATACACCAGCTACGCCTTCTGGCGAAACACTCTGGGGCGCGCTTCGAAGGAATGACATTGCATCTGACATAACCTTGGACAGTTTCGGCTTTGTATTGGCGACACGTTCGCCAAAGTCCGCTGTATGTTTGGCTTAGAATAGCGTGTTAGTCTAGCAGATATATGTACAAAGAGGATACTCACCTTTGGCAGCATGCGTGGTAGGCGTGTTGTTGACGTTACCGCGCTCCTTCTCCGGGCTTCTGGTCAGAGGCCCACACGCAACAAACGTAGCGGCTGACGGAGACGGTGCGGTGCCAACAGTGGCTGCCGTTGTGGTGTTTTGCGAAGCTTCTTCCTAGGAAGTTTCGGGCTGGTCGACCACACCGGAGTCGTCTTTTGAGTCATAGTCAGCAATGGGCGTCTCGTGTTTATCAAGAGGCCTACCAGGAGCATGATCAGAAGGGCTCCCTTCTGTGCCTAGTTTGACGCGACGAGCAACTTCTTCGGCATCCCAAACAACAGTGCCTGAGGCGACGTCTAGAAGATAAGATCGGATTAGTCGTAGCTCGACTATGTGTTGAGGGATGCTTTCGTCTCCATCCGTGTTGGCTGCCTCGAACTCATCTAGGTAGTTAAGTTGATACTGAGCAGTGTGCTGCATACCAGATTCTTTGAGGGCTTCCATGACAGCAACAGTAGCCATCTCGATCAGAAGATGATCCAAAGAGTGACAATGCGGAGTAGTCCGGTCGATCGATATCAACAGCAACAAGAAGAAGAAGAAGAAGAAGAAGAAGACGAAGACGGGGAGGGAGAGAGGCTAAGGGACGAAAGTACAGCCTAAACTTTAGAAGTCGATCTTCTAAGCTTTTAGCTGAGAACTGAGGAGTGATGAGATGAAAAGGATCATGGAAGAGCAGAGATGGGAGTGGGGGGAGGGATATGAGCGGGGTAGTAGGAGGGGATGTTGACTTGACGGTTGCTGGGGAAATTAGTAGAAGGGGAGAGAAGGTGCGGATGGACTAGGACGCCGCTGCCTGCGGACTAATAGCCGGACCCTGAGCCTGAGGCTTTAGTATTGGGAGTGCCTGGCGTTTTTGGTAGTATGGATCAAAATGACGAAATCCTTCTGGTCGGGCTTTCTCTTAACGCGGATGAGGGGATCAGCTCGAGGGATGATGCTGCCCAGGAGGCAGTAGTTCGAAGTCGCTCTTAAGCGGGCTATTAAATGTGATGTTTCAGTGCCAGTGTAATCTTTGCTATTCGTAGCAGATATTCGTGTCCTTATTACGTTCTTATTGACTTCTTATTGTGAGTAGGATGCTCGATGCATATCGTGGTGGAAGAGGAAAAGGGGCTTGTTGTAGGAGTAAACTCCGCGATCATTACAGGCATCGCGACCCCATAGTCTGGAGTGAATTGAATGTTGTGACAGAGTGTTTCGTCAATAACTTTCCGTTGGGAAAACAAAGGACTGGTGCCTAAGGTATTCCTGGTTTTATGAAGTATTGCTATCCCCCAGCCGGAGCAATCAATCAAGTACCTTACGCCTCAGGTAATGCAGGGACTTGAGTCAGATAACTTTCACAGCAAATTGCAACTCGAATCATCCATTGTATCATTGACAAAGACACAAAGTTACATAGTATACATGAGATCAAGCAGAGGTATGTCAAGTCCACCACCCCCATCCCGTTTTGTTACTTCCTAACGCCTTTTGTACCCCGGTCCCCAAACCCTCAAGTCATCATCGTTTTCAACGCCATTCCCAATGTCAAAACCTCATGATCCTCGCCCTGCACCCCCGGAGGCTGCTTATCCAAGTTCATAAGTCCATACACAGCCAGCTGTGCCGACCGCACCGAATACTCCATCGTGAACGTCACTTCGCGCTCGATCTCGACAAATTGTCCCATCAGTCCCAGGTTCTTGCTTCCATCGGGAATCACCTTCGGTCTATCGCCTTTCTTGCGCGTGAGGAAGGGGCTGCCTATCAGTGGCATCAGACATGGAACGGTGATAGAGCGCTCGAGGGTTGGCTGGAGGGGGAAGGCCATCAGGTGTAGCAGCTCGGTGAGGATCTCGGCGCCTGTGCACTCTAGCATGGGTTTCCTGACGTATCGACCTTGTTGATCGGGGAAAAGACCGTAGCCCCAGAATACGAAGACGCCGTCGGGCTGGTCTTTGACGTACGGCTGCTGGGGGATTGTTAGGGAAAGCATCCAAGGACAATCGCGGAAGGTCAATAGAGGCACAGCGCCGGTAAGTGTGCCAGTCCATTTGCATAGATGCTCAAAGAATGCTGGATCGCGAAGAGTGACAGTGAAAGAAAGCCAGGTCGATTTCGAAGGTCGGTCAAAGAAAGCTTCGGGGTTGCCAAATGTTTGTGGGCGCTCCAAAGCAAGCCTATCCCAGAATGTCCACGACGGATCGAGTTCATGAGGTGCTGAATCACGCAACTCCATTGTCGGCGGGGGCTGGCCGTTAGAACCATAACCCATACCAGAAGTCAACGAGCCCAGAGTGAGAAACACAAGATCATCAGGTCCCAGTGTTAATGGGACGTGTTTGTTGTCTTGGTATGTCTTCAAGGCGGTAACTCTCAAATCAGATCCTTCGTCCTCAATCTCCAATCCGCTAACAAGTATGCCTAGACAGGTTAGACAAACATCTCTTTGAGCGAACGCAAACTTACCGTGGCGAAATTCGACGTCCATTGCCTTGAGATACTGCGTCAATGGCTTGATGATAGCCTGGAAGTCCTCCTCGGGTGCCTGCTCTACACCTGACAACGTTCCCATATTGGGAAACTCATGCAGCATTCGGTGTAGACATCGTCTGAACTCGACAGCACTACACCAAGGGTGAAACCGATTGAGCGACGACCACAAATCCCAGAAGTTGGTTTCGAAGAAGTCCGGTTCAAACAAAGCCTGAATCTCAAGCCCTTCTAGCTCCTCCTCTGTCTCAAGAACCACCCTCATCAAGTCGCATTGGTTCTTTACACTCAGACCCATGGTGCTCACATCGACCGCTTCGGGGTTCTCTTTTCCATACTCATCGAAAACTTGCCTCACCAATCTCGTTCCTGAAGCACCGAGTTTCTTGCTCTCCTTGTTGAAGCGACGCAGTCGGGCGGCCAGTGTTTCGCCTTCGGTGTCGGAAGGTACTTTTTCCAACATACCATACAGGCAATGATATGTGAGACTCATTTTTCGAATGGCAGATACCCGATATCCCGTCTCCCACGAAGGCTTTGAGAATGCCGCCATTGAGCCGCCCGCCTTCGATGATGCCTCGAGAATATGGATGTGGCTACCCGGTACATGCGCATCGTCGATCAGGAACACAGCGGCAGCGAGCGAAGCAATACCTCCGCCGACAAGCCAAACGTGCGGACTCTCAGAGTCCGAGCCATTGCTACTTGGGCTGTTGCTCAGACTGACTACACCGTTATTCTCGTCAGAAGTCACCTTGGGATCGCCATGATTATCCTCCATCCCAATGAGTTGTCGTCCGTTCTCATTAACCTCCGACCAGGGAGCGTTGGATCGTCTGCCGCAAGCGAGAAATAGACGAAGGACCCTTGCTGATTGATGCGTTGTCCAGCTTAGCGATGCGAATTGGCAGACGTATACCTGGTGAAAGGATTTTTCTGCTTTCTTTTTATCTTTCGACAATGCTGATAACAGTTTAGCTTTAATATTTGCAGAAACACATCCGGGGGACGAATATCACGAGAGCATGGCGAGAATTTATGACTGGACTTCTTCCCTGTCCTCAGCACGAACCCATCCACGGCCCGGTCCATCCATTACAAGACGCACATAAGGGCTCAACCGCATCACTTTGACCAATCTCTGACGTCCTATCTGTTTTGGTTTCAAGATTTTCTCAGCCTCAAGAAGTGGATTGATTGGAAAAAGTGCTGTCTTTCCTATCGTACGATGTTTGTTGGCGTGATAGTGGGTGGACCGGACTTGCATCGGAAGCGGGCCGCTGTTTGTGACGGAGGAAAGGGTCTAGAGCACCGGAAGACATCGGTGCTTGGCATTGTTGCGTTTTACAGGATATATATGCGGTGAGTCTCTGTTATATCTGGCAATACCTGGCTTAGGCTATACAGCCATTGACTAGCTAGATGTACGTTTGATGGTTGTCGGGTTTTGTTGGTGGCCCAACAGTTTAAAACGGCATCATATCATGGAATCGAAAGTAGTCAATACGCCGTCGACTTCGGTTTGTGCCGTTAAGCTACCCTAGCGCGCCGGTAGTCTAAATCCAGAATTGGCTCTCACGCACACAAAGACCAACGGACTTTGATAGAGTTCGACCGCCTACCGACGGGAAGTCTTGAGCGCCTTTCAATGATCTGACACTCCATCTTCCGGCTTTCAGGGTCTACGGCCCCGCAAGATGCCCTCCGGATAGTGGACCTTCAACGGCCGGGTTATTGTAAACGAAAGCAAGGGTTCATTATTCAAGGACGATTCTTGCATCATTGACAAGGTAAGATGTTCACTTCTCGCTTCTGAAACAAAGATATCGCTTTTTGTGCATCATTGTGTCGTGTTTACGCGGATCCGGGTACTTACCGATGCAGCCAGCCGTGATTTACCGGTCGGTGCGACCTGTACCTGACATGATATGAGCAACAATGGAAGCTTGCAATCGTGATGTCGCGACGGTAATGGCAACGGAATACTAAGCACGGCAAGGATTGGAGGTGAAGTCGATCATACAATCAAGCGAGATTGTTGACAAAGACAAAGGAACTCGCTTAAACAAAGAATGACTTTTGATGTCATCCAGGCTCTTCGGCTTCCGATCCCAGCATTGAGTTCTTATGGTCGCACAAGGTGAAGAATTGCCCTTGCATTCACATCCGGTGTATCCAGCAAACTTCACTCGTAAAACTTTGGACAGAGCTACTGGGTAGCAGAGAGTATCATCAAGTTTTAGGACTACGACGAAGAGTGGTCTAAGATTTAGACTAGATCCGGATAAAATATTCAAACTATCTCGTCCCTTAGGCTCTTGGAAGGTAAAGCTTCTTAAAATCCTCGTGAAGAGCAAGGCGATGGGGTGTGTCAACACTGATTGAGAACAAAACTTCTGAGTGGCTCATCTCACTTCCCCAAAGAAGAGTCCAACTGCATCGGTAGTTTCCGAAGCCCGAAGATGCTGCATCAAAGCCATATGCAGCTCGACGTCAAAAGGAAAATTCTGCTAGACAGATGGACCTCACCACCAACGTCCGTCATCGGTATAACTACTCAAGAACCTCTAGATCCTCGGCTCAGATGATCAAATCTTATCAATCTGTCCTTTCCTGCACATTAAATCGCTCTAGTTGCCGGTTTCTACCCTTCAAACTCCACAATGGCCGAGCTAGTGTAGAGAATTGCGCATTGAGAGCCTCAATGGTGATAGTGGCATGGACCACTGATTGATAACGGGTGCCAAGACATGGACACTTGCGGAGAATTTTACGTACAAGCCCGAATTCATTGTGGGCAGGACCGGAGAGAGTAGGAGCGACAATATCTACTTGTCGGGCTTGTTTACTCTATGGTACAGAGTACGTGTACGACAAGATACGGTACATCTAATCGGCATCGTCTATGAGAAACAATTGGTACAGTTACGGATCCATTTTCCTCCATATGGAGATCGACAACAAAGCACCCAGACTTTTTTTTTCTTCGTTGGCCGCCTCGAAAGTGGATGATTCAGGGATCTTGGAGAAGACGTCTCCACTTGTTCCCGCCAACGCGTCTACGGAGGCTTTTGATCACGCGTTAAAGTAATTCATCATCAAGAAGACGCTGCGCCTTCGGTACATTTCCAAAGACCTTCTTAAACTGAATCTGACACACGTAATGCCAGAGATCAATACTTGAATTGGCGATGATTACCTCCGTACTCTTGTCATCATTGATGCTCGAATCTGTGTCTTGTTGGTGGTGTTGGTTTAGTGGTATTTGCGTATTCGGCTTTTACGATTACGAGAACCTGAGATGAGATTACCAAGGGATTAGGAGAGTACAAACGCCCTCCATGTCATTACCCGCCCAGCCATGACGGCAGCCAGAACATGAAGTTGTGATACTTTTTATTTGATTAGATATTACAGCCAAGAGGAAGGTTATAGCCGTCCAGAACAATTGCTGCGTGTCAGACAAAGAAACGCAAGTCAGATGTAGCCCGGCGGCCCGTCTGCACATATCTGGTAGCTTGACCAACAGAATGAAGCCCCGGCCCGTGCTGTAAACAATATCCAGATATCCAGAGGCAGCGTATTCTTCTTGGAGTCACTTGACAACCTTTACGATTTGACATGGACAATCAGGGACCGCATCATGATCGCCAGTAAAAGGAGTGTCAAGGCTGACCCTGTAGCCCACGCGGTCGATACACCACACCAGGAAAAGGGCCTGATTATAAGGCACCCTAGACCTAAACTGTGTAACCAACACCCCCGAATCGTGGCTAGACTGACACTGTGAAAGCGCCGCTGCCAACACTGCGTCAGGCCTAAATTGCATCTCATCCCCGACTTTTATGCCCCGGTAGGATGCATTGAAAGGAATAGTACAGGGTATTGGATTGGATGAGAGAAGTTGAAGGAATTGACCAGTAGCACTAAAGCAAGGAAATAAAATATCTTTGTACAGTAGCACATCTTGTCACATTTTCTTGTCCCAATGTTATAGGTAGATTGCAATTTCAGTAATGAGGCTGCTAGTATTGTGGCTAGAAAGAATAGAGAAAGAGAAAAAAGATCATTTCTCCACGCTAAGAAAACGCTCGGCCTTATTGTCTCTAATTTTCTTTGCTCTGTTAGAGGGAAAGCGGTCCCTCGACTGCCACTACGACCCTCCGACCGACAGTTTGAATATCCCTCCACTTTCTTCCGGTCTCCATCATTTCCCGCTTTCTCTTTGACGGATGGGCATCCATTACCAGCACCAGCACCAGACCATCCCATCTCCAAGGTACCACGTCCTAACCTAACGGTAGACTAATCTCTCCCTCCACACCCAACATCTTTCTTGACCCCCTTTTACCTCTTTTTTCTCCTACCTCACTTTTTTCCTCTTCCTTTCCTCTCCTCCTTCCTCCTGCTCACGTCAGAGAATTATACTTCATTTCTCTGTTGAAAGTTGGTGTGTGGTCGTTCATTCGTCCCTGTCCCTTTTTTTTTTCTGTGGCTGTTGCTCCTCCCAGCTTCAGCTCCAAGGCCTCAACGCCTTGTCTGCCCCTCCACCGCGTTTTGACCCTCCGCCTCGATACTTTAGAAGCTGAAGTACTGCCACCTTTGAGTAAAACGTGAGTGTTGCATTACGTCTCTTCTAAGCCTCGCCTCTACACTATCATCTGCCCCCCACGAACCCTCCATTTCTTTGTCGTGCCGCCTTCAATGGCTTGAAGTACCCCTACTGCCTCCTGCAGATCTTGACTTCGTTCCCCCGGACTTACACCTGCGCTTAGACCAGTCTACTCGAAAACAATATCAATGTGGTAAACGACATCGCCGAACTCTTCCAAACCTCGAATCGAATTCAACACCATGGCTTCGATTCTTCTACCGAAACGCTTCCGTGGCGAGACTGCCCCTACAGAGAAAACTACACCGTCTTGGGTGTCCAAGCGACTCACGCCTATCGCCCAGTTCATCTCCCGCATCGCAACCTCTCACCCCATCCACACCGTCGTCCTCGTCGCCGTCCTTGCGAGCACTTCATACGTCGGTCTGCTACAAGAGAGCTTCTTCAGCACTGATGTCCCTACTGTTGGCAAGGCCGATTGGTCTTCCCTCGTAGAGGGCAGCCGTGTTCTGCGCGCGGGTCCTGAGACTTCCTGGAACTGGAAGGCTATCGAGCAGGACTCTATTGTCGAGGCTGGCTCTGATGCCGACCATCTCGCTCTCCTGACTCTCGTCTTCCCCGACACACTCTCTGCCGAATCGTCCAGCAATGCCCCTCGTGCCGCCCATGTGCCTGTTCCCAAGAACCTCTCTATTACACCTCTTCCATCGACTGAGAACCCTTTCACCGCCTATTCTCAAGACAGCATCCTCGCCTACTCTCTTCCCTACGCTGAGGGTCCCGAGTTCCTTGCTGCTGCCCAGGAGATTCCCAGCGAAGATGCCGTTGAGACTGAGACCGAACACGGCCGCGAGAAGAAGACATGGATCATGAAGGCTGCCAAGGTCAACACCCAGAACAGCGTTCTTCAATGGGTCAACAATGCTTGGACTGAGTTCGTTGACCTGCTCAAGAATGCCGAGACCCTCGATATTGTCATCATGTTTCTGGGTTACATTGCCATGCACTTGACCTTTGTTTCCCTCTTCCTTTCTATGCGCAAGTTGGGATCAAAGTTCTGGCTCGGTATCTGCACTCTGTTCTCCTCTGTGTTTGCCTTCCTCTTCGGTCTTGTGGTCACCACCAAGCTGGGCGTTCCCATCAGCGTGATTCTTCTCTCTGAGGGTCTTCCCTTCTTGGTTGTCACCATCGGTTTCGAGAAGAACATTGTCCTGACCCGCGCTGTCATGTCACATGCTATTGAGCACCGTCGCCAGATCCAGAACTCCAAGTCTGGCAAGCGATCCCCTGAGCGCTCCATGCAGAACGTTATCCAGTACGCTGTTCAGTCTGCTATCAAGGAGAAGGGCTTCGAGATCATGCGCGACTACGCTATTGAGATTGTCATCCTTACCATCGGTGCTGCTTCTGGCGTTCAGGGTGGCCTCCAGCACTTCTGCTTCTTGGCTGCTTGGACTCTCTTCTTCGACTTCATTCTCCTCTTCACCTTCTACACCGCCATTCTCAGCATCAAGCTTGAGATCAACCGCATCAAGCGTCACGTTGACATGCGCATGGCCCTTGAGGATGATGGTGTCAGCCGCCGAGTTGCCGAGAATGTCGCAAAGAGTGACGGTGATTGGACACGCGTGAAGGGCGATTCTTCCATTTTCGGTCGCAAGAGCAGCAGCATTCCCACCTTCAAGGTCCTGATGATCCTCGGTTTCATCTTTGTCAACATTGTCAACATCTGCTCGATCCCATTCCGCAACCCCAGCTCTCTGTCCACCATTCGAACTTGGGCTAGCAGCCTGGGCGGTGTTGTTGCTCCTCTCTCCGTTGATCCCTTCAAGGTTGCTTCCAACGGTTTGGACGCTATCCTGGCTACCGCCAAGGCCAGCAACCGACCTACCCTGGTTACCGTTCTCACTCCCATCAAATACGAGCTCGAGTATCCTTCTATTCACTACGCTCTTGGCTCTGCCGTCGACGTTAACCACCCCGCTTACGTCGATGCTTTCCACCACCATTTCCAGGGCTACGGCGTCGGTGGCCGCATGGTTGGCGGCATTCTCAAGTCCCTTGAGGACCCCGTCCTCTCCAAGTGGATCGTCATTGCTCTCGCTCTGAGTGTTGCTCTGAACGGTTACCTCTTTAACGTCGCCCGCTGGGGTATCAAGGACCCCAATGTTCCCGAGCACAACATCGACCGAAACGAGCTCGCTCGTGCTCAGCAGTTCAACGACACTGGTTCTGCCACTCTTCCCCTCGGCGAATACGTTCCTCCCACTCCTATGCGCACTCGACCCACTACCCCCGCCATCACCGATGATGAGTCCGACAGTCTTCACATGACCAAGGCTCGCTCTGCCGACCTGCCCAACCGAAGCAACGAGGAGCTCGAGAAGCTTTTGGCCGAGAAGCGTGTTAAGGAGATGAGCGATGAGGAAGTTGTCTCACTGTCTATGCGTGGAAAGATCCCTGGTTATGCTCTTGAGAAGACTCTTGGTGACTTCACCCGCGCTGTCAAGATCCGACGTACTATCATCGCTCGCAACAAGGCTACCACCGACCTGACCCACTCCCTCGACCGATCCAAGCTACCTTACGAGAACTACAACTGGGAGCGTGTCTTTGGTGCTTGCTGTGAGAACGTTATTGGATACCTGCCCCTGCCTGTTGGTGTTGCTGGTCCTCTTGTTATCGATGGCCAGAGCTACTTCATTCCTATGGCTACTACTGAGGGTGTCTTGGTTGCCAGTGCCAGCCGAGGTTGCAAGGCTATCAACGCTGGTGGCGGTGCTGTTACTGTTCTTACTGCCGATGGTATGACTCGTGGTCCTTGTGTTGCTTTTGAGACTCTTGAGCGTGCTGGTGCTGCCAAGCTTTGGCTTGACTCTGAGGCTGGTCAGGATACGATGAAGAAGGCTTTCAATTCTACCAGTCGATTCGCTCGTCTCCAGTCCATGAAGACTGCTCTTGCTGGTACCAACCTCTATATCCGATTCAAGACTACCACCGGTGACGCTATGGGTATGAACATGATCTCCAAGGGTGTCGAGCATGCCCTCAGCGTTATGTCTAACGAGAGCGGTTTCGAGGACATGCAAATTGTCTCTGTTTCTGGAAACTACTGTACCGATAAGAAGGCCGCTGCTCTCAACTGGATTGACGGTCGTGGTAAGGGTATTGTCGCCGAGGCCATCATTCCCGGTGAGGTTGTCCGCAGTGTTCTTAAGAGCGATGTTGATGCCCTTGTCGAGCTTAACGTTGCCAAGAACTTGATCGGTTCCGCCATGGCTGGTTCAGTCGGTGGATTCAACGCCCACGCTGCCAACATTGTCGCTGCTATCTTCCTTGCCACCGGTCAGGACCCTGCTCAGGTTGTCGAGAGTGCCAACTGTATCACCATCATGAAGAAGTGAGTTTATTCCTTTATAATAACTTGATCATTGCTAACCCATCCCAGCCTCAAAGGTGCTCTTCAAATCTCCGTCTCTATGCCCTCTCTTGAGGTCGGAACCCTTGGTGGTGGTACTATCCTCGAGCCTCAAAGCGCCATGCTTGACATGCTTGGTGTCCGCGGTTCTCACCCCACTAACCCTGGTGACAACGCCCGCCGTCTTGCTCGTATTATTGGTGCCGCTGTTCTTGCTGGAGAACTCTCTCTTTGCAGTGCTCTGGCTGCCGGCCACCTTGTCCGAGCTCACATGCAGCACAACCGAAGTGCTGCTCCCTCTCGCAGCACTACCCCCGCTCCCGCTCCCTCTCCCATGACCCCCGTCTCTCTGGCCATGACCAATGCCCAGGAGCGTTCGGCGTCAACAACATCAATGAGCGCCGCTGCCATTCAGAGATCAAAGCGATAAACGAGCGTTTGCATTTGAAGGAGTAGTGAATGGAGAAATAAAATAGAGACGCATGTATGACATATGGAATGGGATGAATGGGTCATACAACATGGAGTTTTCGCATTGGGACATTCTGGAAAGGTCGCGCAAAGCGTACATACATATACAGTCGTCGAAAGATGCAAATATGGAGTGGTAGTATGAGTTTAATACCGCTTCAAATACTCAATTTTAATCCTTTTTTTGTTACTTATGAGTAGCTCTTGACCTTTTCCACTGCATCTTGAAGTGATGTGAACTTGATACCCTTCTCTTCCATGCCCTTTTTGCACTCATCCCACTTATCAGGCATGACGGGCTTCGTTCCCTCATTAACAATCCACGTCCTATATCCCTCCTTAACCGCATCTTCTGCCGTCGCCTTGACACAAAAGTCCGCTGCCAACCCAACAACGAAAACATCCGTAACCTCCTGCTCCCCCAACATACCCGCCAAACCACTGTCAGTCACCCTAAACGGATCATAAAAAGCACTATACATCTCGACCCTCTCATCCTGACCCTTTTCAATAACAGCGTGCACGCGCGAGACGTCCAGCTCAGGTACTAGCTTAGAGCCTGGTGTGCCTTGGACGCAGTGTGTGGGCCAGAGGGTAGTTGTGTAGCTGCGGGAGGAGTCGCGCGGGTGTTTGATCTCGGTGGTGGATGTGTAGGGCGTTGAGGATGGGTGGTTGGATGCGAAGGAGATATGGGTTGGTGGGTGGAAGTCTTTTGTTGCGAGGATGAGGTGGAAGGGGAGGGCTGTTAGGGTGTTTATTGGGGAGGCGATTGTGCGGCCTTGGGGGACTGCGAGGGAGCCGTTCTGTTGGTGTTAGCTATGTTCATATGAAGTATTCGAGTGGATGGTGCGGGATGTCGTGAGATATAGTTGTGTCGGTTTCTGAGGCTTCTGCTTGGACGAGTCTTTATGGTCGTCTCACTCATCCCATCCTTACATGAATCGCAAAAGGTATATAGCAAGCTCGATCAGGGAGGTTCAAGTGAAACCAGTCAGACTGCAAGGTCTTCTAAACCATTACCTCGCCCGAGAAACTACCCATACCTCTACTGCGTACACCAGATCTCATGCGACAACATCTACACCACGTACAAAGATTCACTTACAGGCGGACAAAAGTCTTCTTGGAAGTCGACAATAATGAGAGCCGGTTTGAAGGGTTTTCCGTTCGTCATGTTTGCTGTAACTCAATGCGTTCTTGGGCCTTTATATGTCAAAGTCGTAGTTAGAAGAGTGAGTCTTTTGTAGGTACCTAAGAGCGAGAATTGGCGATGACGATGTGGAACGGAAGACAGACCAGCTGATAAGAACGGAACGCCGCATTTTCGGCCCCGCACTTCCGGGTATCTCACAAAAAGTCACCACTATTCACTTCACAGATAAAAATACAGGCTACTCATCATAAAAGCGTCACTTAAGCTTCAGAATGCAAAAAAGAATGCCACGATGTTAGAAATCGTTTTTATAGGAACAGCCCGATGCGGGGGTCGAACCCGCAACCTTGAGATCGCGTACTCGTAAGAGTCTCACGCTCTACCGATTGAGCTAACCGGGCGTGGCTCTTAATTGTTGAAAGCAGACGCCTCTATTGCAGACTATATTCGTGAGGGGACGGTTCGTCTGTTGGAGAAGAAGAGTTTTTTTTGGAGAGTGGCTGTGGGTGGCGGGTAGAGGGTTTAAACTAGTGAGGTGGACTTTCAGGGACAGCCTGGCTTTTTGGGTGGAGTGCTGTAGTTACAGTGGAGGGAAGCTACCCTGTAGATTTGGTGAAGAGGAATTGGAGGTAAGGATGGTGCCATTGTTGTTTGTCGCTATTGAAGAATTCTAGAACAATGAGTATTACTGCATGGTGTTTTCTATCAGTGGTGTGATAAGCTGCTGTTATGTCACCGAGTGGTTGTCACATCTCGGAATGTACGATCGTTTGTTGGTTCGTCAATACTCTGTGAAACCAACACTTTCAACAAGCGAGTAAGCGCGCTGAACCAACAACTTCCCAAGTCCTCGGGACGGTTTACATAAATGTTTTGGATATCTCTGAATCCTTCACAAAACAGCATGAACACCAATCTTCGTACTCGTATGCAAGGACGTCACAACAATGCAACTCCCAATGACGATGCCTAGTGAATCCTTCCAGATCCCTGCATATACGCGGATATATCGTTATCTCTCTGCGGCACAAGGGCGAAGGAATATCCAAGATGCGGCATCCATCTCTTCGAGAAAGCAAGTGCTGACGAAACTACGCAACTCGACTGGCTTAACTGGCAATGTTTCGCACTAAAACAACTACCGCTACGCCATCTCTAGCGGTGGACCTGCGGAGGAGCTTGTTCCCGGCCTCGCCTCTCCTCACGCTAGAGCCATTGTGGATTGTTGAATGGAACACCATGGGTTAAATACAACTCTCTCCCCGCGTAGGTCCCCTTTGGAAAGCCTGACGGTCATATCTTCAAAATGTCTATGGATGTAGGGCCTGAACTGCTGGCTCGTCTTCCCGCTCTGACGAGTCCCCTTGGCTTGGCTGCTGTCGCTGCGATTTTGCTTATCGGACTGTTTATCACCGAAAAGTTTATTAGCGTGCCTTATCCTGAAGGTATTCCGCTTATAAGGGAACCTAAGGGCGCGAAGCGGTTTAGTTTGCGTACGCGATGGGCGTATTTTACGGATTGTAGATCGCTTTTCCACGAAGCCTACCATGAGGTGAGAATACCCATTCTGACATAGTCATTTGCAGCGCTAATGCTGTATCTCAGTACCTCAAAAAAGGCAAGCCAGTCGTGCTTCCAGGCTTTGGTGTCAGAATAGAAGTCTATCTCCCCCAAAGCCAGATGAAATGGGTAATGGCCCAACCCGACCATGTTCTCGACCAAGGTCAGGCTTTTGCTGAGATTGACCAAGTCACATGGGCTCTCGGGCACGATCGATATGTCGTGGATGCATGGCAGGGTATGATTGTCAAGTATGACCTGAACCGCGCAATTGAGGTCATCGCCAATAGCATGAAGGATGAGCTGGCCGTGGTGTTTGATGACCAGTTTGGTACCGACACGGAAAATTGGAAGACAGTTGATCTTACGCAGACTGTTAAGATGATCGTTGCTCAGGCTGCCAGTCGTTTTACGGTCGGACTGCCGCTTTGTAGGTCTTCCATACTAATTGATGAGGGATGTCGCTGACGATGTAGGCCGCAATAAGGAGTATCTTCAGAACATTCTGGATACCAATGAACTATTCATCTTGAACGCGGGTCTTACCGGAGGCATGCCTCGTATTCTTTCAGCAATCCCAGGTACTCTCTTTGGTTGGTTGATGGAAAGCAAAGTCAAGCAGTTCAAGAAATGGGCTGTTCCTTTGTTAAAGGAACGTTTCGGCAAGGCCCAGGACCACGCCGAAGAACCGGAGGAAGATGATATCCTTCAGATGATGGTCCGATATGCTCTCAAGGAACGACCAGACGAAGTCGGCAACTGGGATCTCCTCGCGCGACGCATCGTAGCCGCGAACTTTGGCTCTGTCCACAACACGCAGCTATCAGTCATCAACCTCCTTCTCAACGTTCTTGGATCTGATGCAGAGTACAACACCATCTCTGTTCTCCGCGAAGAAATGGACCGTATTCTTGGAACTGACGACACCTCCGGCTGGACAAAGAGTGCAATCCAATCCATGACTCGCGCCGACAGTGTCTCTCGCGAGTCAATCCGTCTCAACTCGTTCGGCTCCCGCGCCATCTTCCGCAAAGTAATGACACCAGACTTCAAGACCCAAGACGGCTACCACCTTCCCCAAGGCACCCTTACCAACTTCATCAGTTACCCCGCAATGACCGATGAAACGCAGTACGAGGATGCCTTCAAGTACGATCCCTTCCGCTTCTCACGCGCGCGCGAACTAGCTGTTAGCCAAGGCGAGAAAGCACCTCCTGTCACATTTGTCACGACATCACCCGAGTTCCTGGCCTTTGGACACGGGAAGCATGCTTGTCCTGGTCGCTTCCTCGTTGACTTTGAGTTGAAGATGATTCTGGCTTATATTGTTAAGAATTACGATATTAAGTTCCCGGATGAGTACGAAGGGAAGAGACCACCTAATATCTGGATCGCTGAGGCTAATAGCCCACCGAGCGGTGTTAAGATAGAAGTTAAGAGACGAGAGAAGAAGTAGACGTTTGTTTTTTCTCTTGTTTGATGACAACAAGAGGGAAAGCAGCATGTATTGAAGCAGACGCTGTGTATATGTGTATTCTAGTACAGGAAATCGCAATTTATGCAGCATTCCATCATCCAATCATTCCATCATAGCTCATAAACGCTTTTTAATAACACCATCAATGGCCACTTTATGCGGACCAAAGAACCCTTGATATAAACCCCGAGAGGATAAGAGACGAAAAGCTTAGGCCGTCTTATGTGACTTTGGACCAGCTTATGATTTCTTTAGTTGGCGATATGAAGAGAACTCACTAAGGGCATACAGACGAGAAACCCTTGGCCATCTTTTGTGAGCTTTGAGAGTTAAGCTTGAGACGATAGTCTTTGCCCAATAGTCGACCGACCATCAACGCATCCTTCTTTTGCTTGTCAACCAATTCTCGCGTACTCTCCTTCTGCTTGTCCACCCAATTCTGCGTAGCGACTTGAGCCATTTTGGAGTATTTGGCGAGCTTTGGGCTTTGCTTATTAACCCAGTTTTGTGTAGTTGTTTTGAGAGATTTGGCAGGCTTTTCGCTGGAAAGGGGACTGCTGGAGGGGCGAGAAGGGCGATCAGCTGTGTCAGAGCGACGTTTGTCAGAGCGAAGAGATTCATCAGAGCAATGTTTGTTAGAACTCTGTGATTTCTCAGGGCAACGAGTAGGCAATTCGCAAGTTTGTGTGGCTTGCGAGGCATAGGTATCGTCAGAAGGGGCAGACTTGTCATCGAGATGGGAGAAGTCGGTGTTTACACCCTGCTCCTCATATGTATAGTAGTCGTCATGGCTTGTGAATAGATCAGTCGCTGTGGTATCTTCGCACCATTCGTAAAGACCAGATGTTTCGTCCAAAGACGTAGACATGTATGTCATCGACTTGGTTTCAGCATAGTAGGCGCTGTTGTCTGTAGCCGGGTGTGGCAGAGTCTCAGCCGAAGAGACCACTGACTCAGTGAAATAGGCTATAGAGGCCTCAATGGAGTAAAGCGTAGGTGTCAGGGACGAGTATTCGCCTGTCCATCCACTCCATTCTGTGCAGCTAGACGTCTTGGAGACTTTTCTGGTGTAGTACTCGTTTGACTCCTGCGAGTCGTCATAATAATCGTAGAAAGACATATTGAGAGTGTGTCTTGTCGTATTATAAAAGCTTATCTCTTCTTAATGAGGAACACTTGAAGAGCCAAGAGATTGCTGGACTTTGCAAGTGTGAAGAGCGATAGATGTAAACAGTTGTATAAGTGTCAAGAGCTTTAAGTGTATGAAGAGTACGTGCGTGAAGAGTATGTGTGTGGACAACTTGATGTGTGAGGACAGCTTATAAGTGTGAACAGCTCAAAGAAAGTGAAGATGATAGAGGAAGAAATTGTTTTAACTACGCAGAGGGGAATCGTGATTTATATAGGCAGAGAAAGATAAAGTTATGGACAAAAGAAAATTTGCATGCCTGCGTGACTCAGAATACTGAAAGGTATAATAGTATAGACTCTGAAACAATTGTAGTTACTTTCTTGGTTGACTTAAAGGAGTTGAGTATAAATGTTAGAACTTGAGCAATGAGTACGGCAAAGATACTCTATAGGTAGTCACAAGCAGATACTGCGTACGCAATTGCTACTCGAGGCTTTAGTTATGGCAGTTGAGAAATACCCAGGGTGAAAATAGGAGAAGGTATCAAGGTGCCTTGCTTATAGAACGACACGATGTGCAGACAGAATGCTCAACTTCAGACTTCTCTACTTTTAAGTTTTCAGGACAATGCAAAGTAAGAAAATGGGTCTCGCGCGATTATACTTTTAGGAATCTATTTGTCTAGCTGCTTAGTTTCTATAGTTATCATTCTCATCTATGTCCTTCCGTCACGCTCCAAGAAAAAAGTCGACAGGGTCATCTACCAAAAAGCATTTTTAATACCGCGTCGCAGAAAGTCTCACAGTTGCCATAGCATACATATATTGACTTTTTTGTATCCTGCAGAGTATTCAAGAAAATTCTGTACAGCTTCAAATCACTTCTCTCATCTTCAAGTCAGTTCTCCCATTCGAGTCAGTTCTCATCCTTTTGAGCCACCGCAACACCTCCTCTTCACAATATAAAGCATTCATAATGGCTCCTGCTCAGCATAAATCTTCCAACGAAACCCTCAGAGACCTGCACCCGGACTGTGATTACACAATCGATCCATTATGTCCCGCTCGGCCTTTCCAGCGTTCTGACCCCCGATGGAAACAAGCTCGAGCACGTTACACCATAGCTGTGTGGCAATCTTTCTCTGGCCGACCAGTGCCAGAACGACTGTATCGTCAGGCATATGGGCTAACACAAAGAGCACAACCTCCGGTGCGAGGGAAGCCCCGTGAGGTACTTCTAGAGAATTCTCAGGAAGTGTTGCAAGAGAAGTCAAAGGAGATAGTACAAGAGAAATACCGTCGCGACGTCTGCCCAAGTCCCAGAATAGGTTTTCGATCATCTTCCTTCAAATAGAAGTAATTATGGCTGTAGGTAAATGTTCTTTAAGGAGATACTAAACTTGCAATACATCAAGAAGACTCGACTGCGATCACAAACCTTCAGTTCAACCGCCATATTTGCTCCCCAAGAAACCACTGCTTCGACTCCGATTCGACGTCTTGTTCATGTCTCTACCCGAGACAATTTCGCATCATTTCTCTTCAGCCTTATCTTTCACTAACACCTCTAGACAGGCGTCAAAATGCGTGCCCATCAGGGTTTTGCTTAGTATTCTGTCAGCTATAGTGATACATTTGTATGTCATCAAAGATGAAGTATTTTAATGCAGCGTGTGACTCTGCTTGTTCGCCATTGTATAACGCAGGCGACCGTCAGTCTTGCCATGGCGAAGATCAGAGTAGAAGACATTGCCACTTATCCTTTCTTCTTGCCTGAAGTATATTCGTATTAATTGATCACAAGACCGACTGAATTCTCACCAACTCTATTGAACTCATTAGACTTTGAGTCTTATTCGGATCACGCTTGAGAAGATTAAGAAGATTACCCATCGGAAGACGACAGTCCTCACCCAGGGGAGGAAAAAAAACAACACAATGAAGCCCTCAATGGCACGGGCTCTTGGAGTGACTGGAAATGGCAATAACGGCATTGGTAGCATCTATATACTCTATTTGCAATAAATCTTCCATCAAAATTCGGTGAGATGGCCGAGTTGGTTATGGCGCCAGGTTAAGGTTAACCTTAACACCAATTTCCTGGTGGAGCAATCCTCCTGGGTTCGAGTCCCAGTCTCATCAAAGTTATCTTTTTGACTTTTTCTCCTGTAACCTTCAATACCTGCAATTGCAATTTGCTTAGCATTCCTTTGCGTAGGGGAAAGAAAGGCTTTTTTTTTATTCTTCTCTTTGCCGTTTGAAGAAGTTATCTACCCCGATATCAATGAAAGGCAAGATCACTGGCTGTCGCTTGTGTAGTCTGTAGAAGAAGGGAACAGGAAGAGAAAGAAGGTTACCTTGTGCAATGCGAAAAGTCTATCTCAAGGGTGGGAAAGAAAGAAAAATTTGCATCAGAATTGTGATGCGTGGAATGAACTGTGCTGAAAAACCTAGATCCCTACGTTATAAGTGACCTCTTTTTCGCCATGCCATCCCTACTGAGATAGCACCCATTCACCAAACATCCGAACGACATTTCGCCATGGCTGACTTTATAACGCACCTCCCAAACGAGCTTCTGCGAGAGATATGTCTCTTCGCTTCCACTTATGACCGGTTTTGCCCGTTGCGGAATCTCGCACTCGTGAACAAGCAGATCCGACAAGTTGCCTTTCCCTTACTAGTGCGTCACTGGGAGAGGGACAACAGCCCTCACCAGCCTCACCTCGGGCTATTAGCCTTACATCTTCTTCGATATCCCAAACATCGCAACCAAGTCAAGACTCTGAACTTCATGTCGCCCAACAACCGGGAAAGGAACCCAGTATACGACCAGACTCCAGTACGTTTACGACCAAAGAACCTAGTAGAGCTTGCAAGAGCAGCTGAAGAGACTATCCCACATCTCGCGCAGTCGAGTAACTGGACGGAAAGAATACGCATAGGAAGCTTTCACGCTATTGCTGTGCTCGTCATGGCCTGGGCAACTCGGGTGACCGACGTGGCGATGGAGCTTCCACGACCGTATGACGGTGGCCAGATGAGCGATTCCCAAGACATAATGATGAAGTTCTTCCACGGGGCGGCCCAGGAAGTCTCCACAAGCGACATGCCGCTTGCCGAGGTACATCGCCTCCGAATCGAAACATGGGAGAGGCAGAGTAGCCAGGATGGGATCATAGAGTTCCCGCTATCAGTCTTCCAGTTGCCCAAGTTGAAGAAACTCCACATAAAGCACCTGGAATTGACAGGCTCACAAGAATATTCGATCCCAAGAGGCTGCTCAGCGGTCGAAGAACTCTTTCTTGAATGTTCGAAAGTCAGAGGACCCAAACTTCGAAAAATACTCGCTACATGTCCAAGATTGCGCAATCTGCACTATGTCTGGTTCTATTTCATACTGGAGCTTGAAAAAAGAACGATAAGAGACGCTATTATTAGAGAAGCTGGATCTTTGGAAGAATTGCATTTGGATCTCGAGTCGCAGTTCTACTCGAATGGTATGTACGAACTCCTTTTCGGTGCCACAAATAATGGGATGGCCATCGAGAAAAGCTACACCAGTCTTTCTCATCTTCGAAAATTCACGCTGGACTTGGCAGACCTACCTCTCAGAGTGGACGATTCATGGCAATTCATGCCTGATTATCTCACTGCCCAGCTACCAGCTTCTCTCGAGGAGTTAACCCTAACCTGGGGGAATCCTGAGATGGAGTGTTTAGAGGAGAGTTTTCTTAGATGTTACCGTTCTGAATCCTGGCTTAGTATTGTGGTGTTAATTAGGATGTTGCTGGAGGAAGCTGGGCCTGGATGCAAGTTCAACAAGTTGAGATCTCTAGATGTTACTCAGATTCTTGTTGGATCTAAGGTAATGGGGAAGGTTGTGGAACTGGGTAGATCCAAGGGAATCAACGTCTTAAAGTACACTAAATGATCTTGAGCATGATATCTCCCAATGACAAAGATGGATCAAAGCAATATTGCATCAACATATCTAACTGCGGTCACTCTGATACTGGTGAAACAACGAGCTTGAGTTCAAGGCTTAAAACCACTAAAATAAAATAGCCTAGGCGCTTTTCTAAGCTTTCGTAAGGTGATAGAATCATTTCGTCTCTTATGCTCTTAGCGACCAACTCTTATGATACTCCGACGACAAGATACGTGGAATCGGGGCTATCCAAAGAAACCGCGTCTTAGGGGCCTTTGAGAGAAACAATAGCCGCAGCGGTAGCCCAAACAGCCTGCAGAAAGTCACCCTGGCAATCCAAACCAGCAAACAATCTCTGAACAGCCACGCAGCCAATCGTAGAGGCTACAAAACATGTAGCGATCTTTTGAGACAAACCACCCCGTAGAATGGCGAAACCGATGATAAGATCGCAGATGGGAATGATGCGTGATGTAGTTGATCCGTCATCTGGACTGCGGTCGTTTTGATATTTGTAGAATGACGAGGTTGATGTTGTGCCGTGGGTGAAGCGTGAGGCGCTGCCGTAGAAGAGGAGGCAGGCTAGGGAGAGGGGAAGATATCTTTTCAGAATTGGGAGAGACATGACGGTCGTGGTATCAAGTTGAAACAGGAAGAAGTGAATAGGTCAAGTCATTGAGGATGTCGTTTGTTGTTATGAGCTGTGATAGAGTGCTGAGTCAGATTATAGATCCGACCAACAACCAAAGTAGCCAATAGGGTCACACACATATACTTGTGATTCGAGGACAATCTAACTAAATCATTGACTGTTTTAGTAGTCGAATGCATCGATATCATGGTGTTGTTTTGTCCGTATGCTTTGGAGGAACTGTCCCTCAAAACACTGACTTGAGCAGAACGCATCTGTGATTATACTCACCATAGATTTAGAGTGTCTGTTCCTATGCATTATGGGCTTTAGATATTGATGGACGGTTGATTTTGGGGACGCGATAATCATCAGTGTCCGTGAATATATGCCAAAATATTCTGCATTATCAGAACGGGATTCTCGTTCTACATAGACGCATTCTCCATCAGCTGACAACAAGTATAAAAGAAAATATACTCCCCTTGAAGCTATCTCCATTTCATACATCCAAACGGCAATAGACTCACTAACCATCAACCTACTATAAATACTCAAAGAGAAACCCGATCAAAATGTGCCTAGAACAAGTCAACGAGCGTCGTTGCAAGGACTGCTACAACCACATACATGGATGGTTCGTTTACACCGACTGCAGCAAGAAGCCAAAAAGCGGAAACCGAGAAAAGTGCAAAAATTACATGAAGTCAAAATTCTACCACGCAGGATTGTGTGCTAGTTGTGAAGAAGAACGCGACAAGAAGAAGATATCTTTGACACTCCCGGGTCCTTATTCTCCTGCACTTGGTGGATAGTTATTCTAATACAAGGCTATAGACTGACCTGATACTTTACTATGTCGTATCCTTGTTATATCCTGGAAAACTCAAATCTTGCAGGAAGATGCGCTCCACTCGGAATGAGACACAATCTGATGTTTCCGATCCGGAGCAAGGGTCAATGCAAGTCAAGTCAGGTCGACACAACTGCATGCTATGATGCAAATGGCAGGGTATAGCCCATGACTGTAGCTCAATCAGTACATACGACCAAAGGTAGTGGAAAATACGGGATCCCGTCCGCTCTCCCATAGTCAAGCCACTAACCGGCGGATTAGTAGTTGGGTCGGTGACGACCAGCGAATCCCCGCTGTTGTATGTTTTTTGCTGTTTTTGACGCAGATGTAAGTATCAGCAATAGATTGCGTCCTCAATCAAATATCCTTACCAAGCAATTGCGGTGTAAAAGGTCAAGAGTGAATGCCAAGACAATTAATATCATGAAAAAGGCGCTTTTCAGAAAGAGGCGTCCAATGAAAGATTGCACATCGACTGTCTTCGGAATCGCCATATTTTTAAAATGCGCATTGTCCACATATCGATAACAACGTCATCCCGCTTGTTCCGAGGTATCTTGCGGTTCTGCTACACTTCACCGCCTGGGAGATACGTAAAGTTTCTTGGAAGGGAGGATCGTGAAGAGAAGGAAAACAATACAAGAAAAGTAACAAGTATGGCGGATTCATTTTGGGGTCCTCAGACCTCTTATCTAAAGTATGTACCGCCATGAAACGAATTGGAGTGTGGTTACTGACTGATACAGCTTCTGCGAAGAGGTAAATACCTCGAATCTCCTCCATTAGAAGCTCGCAATTGACGTGTCATTTATAGGATTATGTGGTTACACGATATATCGCTGAATTCATCAATACCATCAGTAGTCTGACATATGGTTTGTTTTATCTCCAATTGGTTGGGATCTGCAATTGACCTTGTCTAGTGGCATATGGACTCTATGGCTTGTTGACCTCGCCCAAGTTCCCCACGGGTCCCCGGTTGATTTCCTACTGCGGACTTATGGGAGTGGGAATTTGTTCAGCCGGGTATCACATGACTTTGAAGTATCATACTCAGATGTGTAGGTCCCATGCCTCAATTTATATGAATCATGCTGACTTTTATAGCTGATGAGTTGTCGATGCATCTACTCACTACACCTCTTATCTACCGTCTTCTCAGCTTCAAGGCTTCACCGGAGAAGATGAGGTTGATTGGAATTGTGCTTTCGATCATGTTTACTGTTGTTATGGTCACACATATGGTCATGGACGAGTTTCTGCTTCATGCCACGACTTTCGGCTTGGGTATTTATGTCATTGCTACGCGAGTGTTGAAGATTATTCCTCAGCAGGTGAAGGACCCTGCCACAAAGAAGAAATTTCAAAACATCGCTGTTCTCGGCCTCGGTAAGGAATGATATTAAACAGGTCTAGAAAATGATGCTGAGGCTTATAGGATCCTTTGGCTTTGGCTACGTCGTCTGGCTAATCGACGAGTTCGCCTGCCGTTACCTAACCAATGCAAGACACGCCATTGGCCTACCCTTTGCTTTCCTACTCGAACTTCACGGATGGTACGTCCCGCGGCTAGTCTATATATCAGTGGGTAAGCTAACTATCATCAGGTGGCATGTTCTCACCGCTATCGGAGGATATACAGCTGTTGCAGTCATCGATATTGTTACCTCGGGAGAAGTAACGGGGGATCCTACGGATACTTTTGCTTGGCCGGTTCCTCTTGCGCTTAGGCTTATGGATAATCGGGAGAGCTCGGTGAAGCAGGGGTGATCTCGGTGAAAAGGACGGGTAGGGATAGATGGAGCTATAGAAGGGTTTTGAAGAGTAATTCTGGAATATCAAACGAAGAGACAGATTCTAGAGCCTTTTTTTCCGGTCTTGGCTTCGAAATCCTTGATTTTGTCACGCTCTTGGCACGAAACGTGCCGGAATAATGGAAGTTGGGCAAGAGATCGCGGCCTGACTGACCATATCAAGGTAGTCCCATAGTCCACCGGGCAGAACTGCCCGATAAGACCATTGCCGAACAGCGAGTAGGTAAACTCGTGCCGAAGAAAACCCCATGGGGACAATGATAATAGCGTATCAAAGTGTCTAGTCTACCAACGTGGATATTGAAGAAACTGTTCGAGACAGGACATGTCAATCTTTACCAGTCTGATATGAAATTGCATCTTGACGATCTTTGACCGGACATCGGAGAACTAAACCGATATCGTGAAACAAGATGAATCAACGGAAATCTCTGTTAGCTTATGCGTCATGCTCCACAGAATAATCACCATCAGCTCTAGATGAATCCAAATGCCGATATCGCCCGAGTACCGTCTCCTGGCGTCTAGCTTGTGGTGGACCAAAATAGGAACAGCAATTCATTTTCGTATCTCTGTCCCGTGTCTCCGAATGCGGCTCCGCAAAAGATATGTACCTGGTCAATTACGTGCTTACGATTAGAATGAAATCCTTGCTTAAGCCTTAAGCTTAATGACTCTTACCCACCTGTCTTACCTGTTTCCCCGGGGGGTTGTCGTTCTCCTTATCTATGAGCTATTAAGCATAATTTTACACGTACGTGATCGGCAGTGGAGAAGTGGGCGAAGCAATAACCTTAATGCTCCCTCAAAATAACCTCACTTTCATCAATTGAGAGTACAATCTTGGATGTGTTCTGGAAATCTGCTTGATCACCAACTAAAAAAGATTCCGCTGAGCCTCAATGCAGGTTCAGCCAACCATCCTCCCACAGAGTAGCATTTTCCTCATTTTTCTTACAAACAGGTTGTACGCCACGTTCTCGTACTATGACGCATCGGGAAGAGCAAGATAAGAAGGAAACCGGTCTAGAAGGTCTTGAGTTTAGTTAGTTAGTGGAACCGCTGGACGGAGTTTTCTCGATATTGCTCGGCATGGTGGGAAGGACGGTGCAATGCCGAGATGCCAAGATGGAATATCCATTTTGGTAGATCTTAATAAAGACGAGAGGTATCCTGCTCGGTATGGCTGTGTTCATTTACTGTATCAATTCATCACAATGCCTCAATCAATAGACGTCTCAAGCCCGGCTGCTTACTCCCCGGCCGAAACAGCAGAACTCATCTGTCGCGCTGGCGTAAAAAAAGGCCGTTCTCGTCCCGACAAGGTCTTCCTCTCCGGCATTACAGGCGGCTGTATCTTAGCTTTCGGATGCGCTGTATCATTAACGGCTTTGACGGCACCATGGTATCAAGAAAATGCGCCTGGTCTGATTAAGATCATTGGTGCTATGGTGTTTCCCTTGGGATTGGTTACTGTTATTTTGACGGGTGCTGATTTGTTTACTTCTACGAATCTGGTTTGTTGGTCTGCTAGTGAAGGTGTGGTAGGGCTGGGCTAACCTGGGATAGTTCACTTTCGTCGCGGTGCTCAATGGACGGTTGTCGATATGGAGAATGCTGTTGCATTGGTTCTTGTGTTTCTTTGGCAATCTTGGTGGATGTCTGTTTGTCATGGCCATCATTGTCGGCTGTACGTCACATCTACACCTTAACGATCAGCCTCTTACTGACATCATCTACAGTTGGTGGCATCTTCGATGGTGAAGTGTACAGAGAAGAGATCATCTCATACACAACGAAGAAGCAAATAGCGCCCGAAGCCTACCAAATCTTCCTTCGCGCAATTGGCTGCAACTGGCTTGTTTGTCTAGCTTGCTTCCTGGGCGTGCAAGCAAAGGACCTGACTTCCAAGGTGGTCGGAATGTGGATTCCCATCTTTGCCTTTGTCGCTCTCGGTTTTGATCACGTTGTCGCAAACATGTTCTTTATGCCTCTGGGTATTTGGATGGGCACGCCTGGTTTGACTGTCGGGCTTTATATCTGGAAGGGTAAGTCTCGCTCACCTCATTAATTGAACGACACTAACTACTGCAGGCATGATTCCCGCCCTTTTTGGCAACATTATTGGAGGCAGCCTTTGCTGCGGCGTCTACTTTTGGTGGATGTACTTGGCAGATATAGATGGCGAGGAAGTGCCCCAAGGCAAGGGTGTTCTACCTCATGCTCACGATAGCCCCTCAGATGAGGAGAGTCAGATGGAGTCACGATAGACGATGGGGAGTAAAAGCATAGACCTTAGATTTAGACTTAGACAAAAGTAACGACCATTATAGACCATATAGCTAGCTACCTTGAATCACAGCTTCCTTCAATTATGGCTGTCTTCAATCCTGACGCGACGACCTAGACAAAAGTAACGACCATTATAGACCATATAGCTAGCTACCTTGAATCACAGCTTCCTTCAATTATGGCTGTCTTCAATCCTGACGCGACGACCTAGACAGAATAGTTGTCGCCTAATGCGTAGAGTACCAAAAAGAAGTAGACGAAATCTTAGCCTAGACTGCCATAAACTTTCGAAGATGTTTCATCCCTTAGGCTTCGTCCCTTAGACTTCGTCCCTTAGGCTATCCTCACCCAACAATGCGTCGATCTCTCTGAGCAATGCAGATTGGCCCTGGATCAGTGGGGAATCTGATAGAGCCTTGACGTACGGGAGAGCATGCCGGAAACCATTCTTCAAGGATCTCAATTCGTAGATATCCTCAATGGTCTGTTGTATCGACTGGTCGAGCTGTGGCGTCTGGCCGAACTGTGCGGACTGGTTGAGTTGTGTCAACATGCTCTTCTGCCAAGCCAGTTTGTTCTCGCATGCTGCCAACGCAAGTTTTGGCTCGAGACCAGCAGCTGTGAATGTAAGTCTTATGACCTCATCAAGATTGCCTCTTCCATTGGCCGCATTATCGGGACAAAACTCTTTTTCCATACTGGCGATAAACGACTGAACCTGCGACAGAGACTTTCGCGCCCCTTCTATCGTCAGTTTGTTGCCTTGGAGATAGACGCGTAAAGCGTCCCAGTTTCGGGACCCAGCCGCCACGCTTCCTAACTGGTCTTCAATCTCGGCCTTGACAGTGTCGCTCAGCTTACGTTCTGAGCTTCGAGGACGTTTCGGTTCGCGCTCGACTTCGCCTCCTTCGGCGATTCTCTTCAGAGTCCCCTGTTCTTTGAGATCTCGAAGGTGACCCTCTTTACCGTCCCACGTAAGGCAGCCTGTCTCCTGGCATTCCCAGACTTTGTCAAGGGGGATCTTTAGGTGATCAACGACCCTTAGAAGTTCTTTTGTACGTGCAGAACGTTGGCTTCGAACCTTTCCCGCAAGGCTGTCGTGATAAATATGGTCTTGGGTGTAATAGGCCACATTCCCGAAATGGCTTTCGACGGAGTGAATGATATCACTGTTTCCAACGTAGTAAGTCGATGTGATGTCAGGAAACACTGGACCAAAACTCTTTGCCTGGCCAGTAAGAGCCATGATCCTAGTATCTGTCTCGGGCCTCCAATAGTCTACGTTAGCATCACCTTCAAGGCGATGAGTAGGAGACAGATTGCGCTTGCAAAACAACCCCTCAGGACCACCGATGAGGCGAAACTTTCCACCGTTCACTTTGTTGTACAGACTGCTGTAGTGGTAACTGGGAAGCCCCAGTGTTTGAATGTCATCCAAGCAGCATATCCTGAACAGGCTAGTTGTTGGAGGCTCTGCGCTCGTGCAATCTGGGGCAAATATCATGCGGCTACCTGGCATGGAAGCTGGAATCAAATTGAACCTGTAGTTGCTAGGCACTTGAGGATGCCGTGACCGAATCTGTGAGCACCATACTCTCATTCTTTCAGCATCCATGATAGTCGATTCGATCTTTATGTACTTGTCGTACTTGCCATCCTTTTGATAGTGGGTAGTTGCGAAGCGCGCTGGGTGGATGAAGGCCGTGAGGTGCTTGGTTTCAACATATCTTAGCATGTGAGGGAAGTATAATACAAACTGGCCTATGCTGGGTGGTTTGATGGCTTTCCCTTCGATGATTCCCTGGGCCATGAATCCCTCGCTCAGCCAACCCTCATTGGCCAGATCCATGAAGATAATCGTTGCAGCCAAAGCAGTGTTAAGCGGCACATTGTCGTGCGGGTGCTTATACAAGAACTTCTGCACCGCTTCGATCATTTCAGTTGGGAATTCTAACAAAGCCATCGGAGGCCATCGTAATTTGTAATGCAAAGTATCGTAGTTCCTGCCCGGCTGCATGGGTCGACAGATCAAGGGCTGTCGACTTGGATCTTGGCTCGAGGGTAGGGAACGGGCAATACCGGTGGGGTTTAAACCATCTCTCAGAAGATTGCTTTCTCGCTTCATGACTCGCAAGAAGCTTTCCGAATCTGCGACTTGGTTTCGAAGCGCTGTTCTGAGATGCGCAATATTGCCCGGGATTAGCATGTTCTCAAGCCAAACAATCTCTCGTCCAGCAGTCAAGCTGCTTCGAGTCCCTAACCCGGTGCAGTAGATACTATAAGTTCCGTCTTGGCTGTTTGTTGATCGCTTCGGAGCCTTGGCTAATATCATCGGCGTACAGTCGACAGCAGAGATCCCGACGAAAATACTTTGGGTTTCGATATTGAATTCCTTCGCGTTACAGGCCCGGGCAACGTGCTTGAACACGATGTGCTGCGATAGGACCTCTCTTGAGGTACTTTCCTCCCTTCCCCAGGGGCGAGCGGGACTCCAAATGTTCTGGCCGCTCAAAGATCCATCAGAGTCGCTTGAGCTGAGGTCAGGATTGAGGCCTCTTAGACCACGAGGCGTGGAATCGTCGGAATGTGTCTGTTTCCAGTCACCACCAAGGTATACAGGTGTCAGGAGCCACCTCTCTTCATCCATCAGGTCCTCTGGCTTTCCACCACGAGCTTCGAAAACGTCGCCTTCCTGAGTCTCTTTATATGTCCCATCGGGATTCTTGAGTCTCACTGTAGGCTTCGCTTCGTAAATCGCCTCCGAAAGGCCTTGCATTGGGCTGAAGTTACCGAACATCGCGAGATACTTCGATAGATATCTTCATAAGCCGGACACGATCTCGTTAGTAACTCAAGAGACAAAGAGGAAGGCCTGTGTTCTTACCAATCGCGCAACGGGCACCCTGGTGATGATGAAGAAAAGAAATGAATCACCTTTTCAGCTGCAGAGATTACCTGGCTGACCCGGGTTACTACACGTGATTTAATGTCTGTGAATCACGGTGGGTGCAGGTGCAGGCAGCTGTCAGGCACTGCACTGCTATGCCAAAGATTCACCTAAAGCTCTACTAAAGTTATCCAAACTTTGGCACTAAGGGATGATTTTATGCAATATGAATTCATCTATATGGAAAAATATTCACTAAAAAAAATAAGGAATGTCTAAAGCACGCCTGTCCTCACTAACATCCGTCGACAAATTCTCAGTCCGTGTCATCTATACTCGGGGTCCCCAAAGTCTCATCCTCTCAGCCTCAAAACCAGCCTTATCCTCAGCAGTAGTCTTCAAGAACCCAATCTCCTTCCAAATATGAATGTACTTCCTTACCACCGTCTCCGAAACAGGACCGACAGCAGCCAACGACTTGGAGTGCTCCAGAGTGTTCTTCACATCGAGGACAAGACCCCCGCATGCCATGCGAAGGTATGTATCTTCGAGGAAATCTGCGAGAAGAGCGGCAGGGTTATCCTGTTGGGGAGCCTTGCGCACGAGGTCCAGCCATTGTTTGAAGGGCACAAGGTTGGGGATGCGCAGAGTATCGGAGAGGATGTTGTTTACGTCGCGCCATTGTTGGCCGACCGGGTTGTCGATGTGGTAGATTGGATGGGGAACACGATCGGAGAGGACAAGATCTTTCAGGGCGTCTGCAATGTCGTTGACAGGAGTCCAATTGAGGTTTCCATCGACATCAGGCAGAGCATTCAATGTCTGAGACGACTTGACAAGGAATCCGAAATGTTCCATCGGGTTCCAATAACCACTTGTCTTCGACCCAGCGATCTGACCAAGACGAACAACCATGGGACGGAAACGATTGGGATACTTGTGAAGAGTCTCATCGAGCATCCTTTCACAACCCCATTTTGCTTCAGCATACCCGTTACCGAGGAGTGAATCGATAGTAGCTCGCTGTTCCGGAACGACAATCTTACCAGTCTGACCAGCTGCAAGACCCCATTGCCCAACAACTCCAATGGATGAAACCATCTGGAAGCTGAATTTGAAGTCCTCGGGACGACCAGAGGCACAAGCGTTACCAAGATCGAGGAGGTTACGGAAGACCTGGAACTGAGACTCGAAGCCAGAAAGTGGCCGCTTTGCACTCATGGGCCAGGCATTGTGGATGATATGGGTGACATCCTTCACCATCGAATCCCAATCGCTATCCTGGAGTCCTAGCTTGGGCTTTGAGGTATCGGCCTGGAAAATTCGAAGTTTGGACTTGAGGTGCTCTGGGAAACGGATACCCTTGTCGCGCATAGCCTTGTACTGACGAGTCTCGGGGTCGTCTCTGTTCTGGCGATTCAAACAAACGACAGTGCGAACTTCTTCGAGTTGGGCAATGGCATAGACGAGATGGCTACCAAGACCACCTGATGCGCCCGTAACGAGAACGACGTTTTCATTCTTGCCAAGAACCGGCCCGGTGGGAGTGGAGGTTGGGACCGTGAAGCCAGCTGTGTACTTCTCTACAAGCTCAGTGATAGCCTTTTCTCGCGAAGCAAGAGTGGTGATGTCGCTGTGCACAACTGCGGTCTCTTCAGCAACAGCCTCCGAGACGACTGGGGCAGGGACATCGACAGGCTTGCTCTTAGCAGGCGCAGTCTCAGCGAGACCCAGTTCCTTGGCGAGCATGGTTCTTAGATCAGCGACAGTCTGACACTCCATGAACAACTGCTCATGCCGAACATCCAAGTCGAAAGCATCTTGGAAACGACTGGCAATGACAAGCGAAAGCAGCGAGTCAACACCACAATCCGCAAAGTTCGTATCGTCATCCAGATCAGCGCGCGCGACACCACTCTCTTCCGAGATAATCTCTAGAGCACGCTCAAATTCGACATCAATGGTCTTGACAAACTCTTCTCGAAGTTCAGGCGTGGCGGTGCCGCTTGTGTTAGTCTCACGACCAGAGTCACTAGCCGCAGAGCTTGAACTTCCGCTAACATCTTCCTCAGGGCCTTGCAAGAAATCGCGAAGATCCTTAACGGTTGGATGTTCGAAGAAGAGAGCGTTGAAGTCAAGGTCGATGTCGAGTTCTTCTTGGAAGCGGGCGGAGATGGTCAGGCCCAGGAGGGAGTCGATTCCCACGTCTGAGAAGGTTGTTCCGTCGGTGAAGTCGGCGACTTCGATACCACTTTCTTCCGAGATGATGCGGATTGCGGTTGAGAACTTGGTAGTCACCATCTTGGCTGACGGCTTGTTCTGAGTTGGCTTGGAAGGTGAAGATGAAGGCTTAGACGAGGTGGTTTGAGGCTTATCCTGGACTTGGCGCTGAGGCTGACCCTTCTTGCCGCTCTCGATAGAGAGGATGACTTTGAGGACTCGTCGGGGGACACCTTGGATCTGAAACCTTGTCAGTATTGTTCCATCACAGACTGAGTGTTAGTACTTACCGCAATCTGTCCAAAGAAAGCAACAACCCGCTCACCGTCAAAGATCACAACATCACCATACCAAAGCTTATCATCTCCCTCAAACATTTGAGTGTAAGTAGTATACTCCTTCTCAAAGTCCAGCTCTTCAAATAGCTCCAGGGATCCCCAACCATGGTTCATATAAACATCAACATCAATGTCTGTATAATCATTGCAGTTCATCGCGAAACCACACGATTGCGTAAGCGCGTCGATGACAGCAGGATGAGTATGGAAATCACCATCGCGCTTCACAGTGCCGAAGCTGATCTTGCTGGATGCTTCGAGGGTTGTGCTGTTGAGGACTACTTCGTCGATGGCGCGGTAGTCATCGTGGAACCGGGCGAGAGGCCGGATCATGCGGTAGGCCATGGGGCGATTGAAGCGGGCACTTTCACCAGTTGTGATTTGGGAGCGGAGGTTTTGCATCTTCTGGAATGTGGTGGACGCTTCAGATTGAAGGGATTGTTGGTGGCTTCTGTCTTGGAAGCGGACGACGCATGTTGAGTGTTCCTGGAGGTTGCCCTTGGCCTGTGTGGAGTCAGTACTGAAGTGCAACATGGAAGAGAAGGTACTTACATCGAAGGACATGAAATTGATAGCGACGGAGTTAGACAGCCAGTCTGCTTCAGCATGAGCCTGAATAGGCTGCTTCGATCCATCGCCGCGCAAGATCAAGGCTTTCTTGATGTCCATCTCCGAAACAACAACCATATTATCTTTATTCTGAGGCTGATACTTCTCCAGAAGATACTTGCCGAGAGTCAAACCGATATCAGCATATACAGACGGAGTGCAGAGCGGAATACCATCAACCTCATGACCCTGAACGAGAGGACTCAAATCCTTGCGCGCAATATCAGCCTCAACGATTATGTGCGTCTTGTTCGAGTCGCCGCTCTCTTCGACAACATTGTGGATGGTGGTGCTCTCAAGCTTGGGCGCATTACTGATGACCAAAGGAGGATCACCCTTTCTAAGGGACCAGTCGTTGACATACTTGATCCAGTATTCCTTGAGATCCCAGCTATAAGCAGGAACTGCGACGACGGAGTGGGAACCTGGGAAGCTGCTCTGGTAGTCTGCCCAGTTAATGCTAGAGCCTGCGTCGTAGAGGGTCTTGAGTGCGGTGGAGAGCATCTCCCATGGGGCCCTACCACGTTGGAGTGAGGCGATGCATGTCATCTGTTGACCGAGAGTGGGCTTGACCATGCCTGTGACAGCAGGGTGAGGACCAACTTCGAGCATCATGTGGCGATCGCTGATGGTACCATCGCGATAGGCAGTTGTGAGAGCGGAGAGCATGTTGACGGGTTGACGCGAGTGCTTTGCGAGGTAAGAAGCGCTGAAGACATCACCATCTTCGACAACGGTACCATCAAGAGGACAGAGGACAGCAATGGTGGGCTCAGAGAAGGTCACCTTCTTAGCCAAGTCCTCAATGTCACCGATCATCGGCTCAAGTTGAGACGAGTGGAAAGCGTAAGGAACCTTGAGCAGAGTAGTCTTGAAGCTCGCCGCGGCAAGAATTTCCTTGACTTTGGCGATCTGGTCGTTCGGCCCAGCAAGAACAGTCTCAACAGGAGAATTGATACAAGCAGTCTCATACTCCTCGCCCTTAAGAGCCCCGGAGATCTCATCTTGAGATCCCTTGACAACAAGCATAGCATGCGTACCGCGTGAGCACTTGGTCTCAAGCAACTGTGCCCTACCACCAATAAGGAAGAGGGTGTCAGTATCTGACAGAACACCGGCGACATTGAGAGCAGCATACTCTCCGAGACTGTGTCCAACAACAGCGCTTGGTGCAATACCCCACGATGCCCAGAGTTTGCTCAGTGTGATTTGCAGAGAAACACTAGCAAGTTGGACAAGCGAGGGTGCAAACTTGGCAACGTCTTGTTCCTCAGACTCGATGAAGGGAATCATGGATGGAAAGCCCAAGTTCTGGCCGATTTGGTCGAGTTGAAGGAGTTCCTTGCGCACGAAGGGACTTTCTTCGAAGAGCTGTTTACCCATTCCTGGGTACTGTGCTCCCTGGCCGGTGAAGCTGAAGACAACCTTGGGTGCGGCCTTGGGACGACTGACACCGGTGTTGTTCTGAAGAGCGGTTTCGATCTTACCACAGATGTCGCTGGGCGAAGAGCCTGAGATAAGAACGCGATGCTGATGGTGGATGCGACGAGCGGTGGTCGTGTAGGACAGTTCGGGCAGAGAGACATCGGGGTTCTCACCAAGGAATTTAAGCATGGATCTCAGATTACCATGAAGAGAAACACCACTCTTTGCCGTGAAGGCAATCGGGAACTGAACTCTAGAGTCCTTTCCACCAAGAAGCGTCTTCTTGAGTGGCGCATCTTCAATCAACAACGCAGAATTACCTCCTGCAGCACTGAAGTTGTTCACCATAACCCGTCTCGGAACATCGACACTGAGCTTTTCCCACGGCGTAGGCTCAAAAGCAATTTTGACACCCCTCTCCTCAAAGTCAGTAGGAAAGCGATGGTTGATCTTGGTCTTGATACCACAGTGTGGAACAATGGTGTTCTTCTTCATCATCTGAAGCACCTTGATGACACTGCATACTCCAGAAGCTGCTTCACCATGGCCGATGTTGGATTTCGCTGAGCCGATGTAAAGACGCTGGTCTCTTGTTCGGACGGCCTTGGAGGTGGCTGGTGGTGCGAATGTCTCGAGAACAGAGGACATTTCTGTTGCGTCGCCTGCTTGGGTTCCTGTTCCGTGCATCTCAACATAGCCGATACTGTAAGGATCGACGGCGGCTTCGTTGAGGATCTTGTTGAAGATCACACGCTGGGCTCCTACGTGAGGACGAGTGATACTCTCTGATTCAGCGGAGTGGTTTGTGTATGCGCCGAGGACAACACCAAGGATAGGATCATTTTCTGCAAGGGCATCGTCAAGTCTCTTCATGATGATAGTAGCGATACCTTCACCGCGACAATAACCATCAGCACCATCATCAAATGTCTTGCAGTTGCCCGTTCTAGACAGGAAATGGCCGCGATCAAGACCAGCGTGGTAGTCAGGGTTTGTCAAGACATTTGTACCGCCTGCAATAGCGGTATCGACATCATTTTGCCAGAGGGCATTGCAAGCAAGATGGATACCAGCCAAACTCGAAGAACACGCCGTATCAACAGCGTAACTAGGACCGCTGAACTTGAAGAAATAGTTGATGCGACCGGGGATGAAGGCTCTGTTTCCTCCGGGGATGAAGTACGTGTCGATGTTCTGAGCACTGTTCGTCTCCATCCAATCGTTGCTGGTGACTCCGTAAAAGACACCGACGCGATCAGGCCGTGTGGAGGGGGTAGCGTCTGGAACGATACCGGCCTGTTCAATAGCCTCGTAGGCGGTCATGAGAGCGAGTCGCTGAGCTGGATCAACCTGAGGAGCTTCTCGGGGAGAGATATTGAAGAAGCGAGCATCGAATGAGGCAGGGTCATCGAGCCAGCAGCCGAAGGGGGTAGCACCCGTGTTCTTGGCCTGACCGGTAGGATCGACGTGAGTCTTTTGATCCCAACGAAGACTTGGGACAGGCTTGTGGACGTCGAGGCCCTTGTAGAGAAGATCCCAGTATGCTTCGTTGTCTTTGGCGCCGGGGAAGCGACCAGACATTGCAACGATAGCAAGCTTAGGCTTACTCGTTCCTGAGTCAGGAATGTTCTCAAGCTTGATCTTCTGGCTCGGAACCGTCGTGTCTGGAACAAGCGAGCGCAGAGAAGTCTTCTTCAGAGCAGTGTAGATCAGATGCTCAGCAGTGGTACCAATTGGTACAATACTGAACTGCTCAGCAGAAGCATCTTCCAAAGAGGTCTGGACACCCTCAAAGATGGAACTCCAGCGAAGAGGGTGAAGGAGAACTTGAGCGATGGCGTCTTCGAGGATTGTGACGAAGCTGCGCTCTTCAGGTTGGATACCTGTGCTTGAGAGAACGGGGATCTGCTCTGAAAGAGCTGTAGCCTCGTTGAGCATCAGACTGGAGATAATTCTTCGAGCATCCTTCTGAGAGTAAAGGTGAGGAGCATGGTATGCACCAAAGATAGGAATGCTCTTGGAAGTGATACTCTTGGAAGAAAGCCATTGCGTAAGATCGGCTAGACGCTTTGGCGGACCACTAACAGTAATGCCATTGGGAGCATAAGCGCTGATGTATGGTCTACTCGTCAATGGCAGATCATTCTGACCGCAATACTCTTCAATAGCAGCAGTCGCCTTTTGTCCAGGAACAAGAAGCGCCCAGCTCTGACCCTGCGAAGAGTCAACCCTTCTAGCAGTATCAGTAACAAGCAGACCAGTTCTGAAAGAGGCAATGACAGCTGATACAGCCATGGGAATAAGGTCTGCTGTGAAACTACTGCAACTGATAGCTGCAGCTGCAAAGGCGCCTGTACAAAGACCAACGACCCTTGTATTCTGTGCATCATATGACGAAATACCTGCTTGACTACCTAGTATTAGCATTGATTCATGTAACTCCGATGCATAACATACCTGATGAATGTGGCAAGTTGGTAAAGCGTAGTCATCGCCATATCAAGCGCAACACATCGCTGTCCACTCTGATCCCAAAGAAGAAGATCCTCAAGACATGTAAACCGCGGAAGATCTTTTCGAATGCTATAAGGAACTTTGAAGAGCTCCACGCGGATGGCATGGTATCCCTTGTTCAAGAAATCTTGGAGGAAAAGATTGTCGCGCTTTTGGAAGAGGGTTTTAAGATGAGGCTGGATCTCAAAGGTTTGATCTCCGAAGAGATATAGCTTGAGATTGGAAGCCATGACAAAGGTGTTGAATCTTGTAAAGATGTAGGTTGAAGTCTAATTGTTTGTCTATTGTTTGCTGCTATTTCAGAGTATTTGACGAGATGATGCTCTTTTTATCTACTCTTTCATTCAATGTTATCATCTCTTTTCTCGTTCCTACCGTAATCTTAATGATGATGCTATTCTCCTCGGAATCCGATACCATATCTTTCTTGCCTTGATTCCCAAATGCCGTCATTGTTTTCCCTGTTCGCCGAAGTAATTGATCCTCAGAAATGAATCCCGAGCTGAGGTTCTCGAGATAGGAAACAGATCTTCATTCCAGGATGATGTAAATCAGGGACATCAGATCCTGCAGGCCTTGCAGCCCTGTCAGACGGCAGCCGAGTGTGGCTACGGGGACTCTACCGGGGACTTGATCGGCAATTGTCCCTTTAATCCGGGCATTAATGGAGTTCGGAAGCCGTGTTAGTCGCTCTGTTGTCAGAGTCGTATTGATCATAAGCTTATTACAAAACCGGATTGATAGCTCGCGTACCTCGCGTTTTGCTTGACGTTCCATCAATACGATACTACCTAAATCTTATCTGCATACAACCTAACACCACCATCAACAAGCTGTCATAGACTATCACCTGACAAGTCACAATGAACAAAACTGATAGAGACTCTGTCATCGAATATGCCACTCAGCTCAAACAGCTGGTGCATGATCCTCACAGCTTCCTAACCGAACTCGTCGTCCAGCAGCAGCAGTATTACTGCATCGGCTGGCTCTGTCACTTCGATGTACTTTCTTACATCCCACTCCCTCCAAAGGCGATTTCCTACCCTGAAGTCGCCATGCAGGCCAAAGTGCCCTTGTCAACACTGCAGTCTGTAGCGCGCATGGCTATGACGACAGGGTTTCTCTGCGAGACCAAGGATGGACGACTCTCGCACAATGACTTGTCTTGTCATTTTGTTACAGACGTTCACATGCGCACGCAGCTTTTGTACATGTTTAACCAGACTGTTCCTGTTATGGCGGCTCTGAAAGAAGCTACTGCTCGATGGGGCAGTACGTCGCAGACGAATGAGACTGCGTATAATGTTGTTTATGACACGGATCTTTCGTTCTTTGGGTATCTCAAGGCGAATCCTGATTTGGGAGAGGCTTTTCATGCTTACATGAAGAGTCGGGCCGTGTCTCACACCGGGTCGAATGTTGAACACTTGCTCCATGCGTTCAATTGGAAGGCATTAGGTGAAGCTGCTGTCGTTGATGTAAGTATCCCTCTTCAACAGGATTGAAGATGTACTAACAGACCTCAGATTGGTGGAAGCAGTGGCTCAACCTCCATCATGCTAGCCACAGCATTCTCTAGTCTCAATCTCATAATCCAAGATCTGCCCGAGCCCATCCAAAACGCCCGCTCTCGCATCTCGGACCTCCCCTCGGATATCCAGAGCCGGATCTCCATGATAGAATACGACTTCTTCACTCCCCAGCCCATCAAGCACGCTGACGTCTATCTCCTTCGCACCATCCTCCACGACTGGCCTGATGCCGACGCCGTGAAGATCCTGCAGGGTGTAGTTGAAGCGATGGGTCCTAACAGTCGCTTGCTGATCATGGATATGGTGCTGCCTCAGCCGGGATCCGGGAGTAAGACTTTTGAGGCGGCGCTGCGACAGAAGGATCTTACTATGATTCAGACGTTTAACGCGAAGGAGCGAGAGGTTGAGGAGTGGAGTGCGTTGCTTTGTAAGGCTGATTCGCGGTTGAAGATTCGGGCTATTGAACGGCCTGCTGGGAGTGAGTTGTCGGTCATTGAGGCGGTTTTGGAGGGAGAGGTTGTTGATGAGTTGTCGTGGCATTCGTTTGTTGGGTAGATGATAGATTTAGATCTTCTAGCTTGGATTAATAGAGGTGCTTGGGTATGCTGAGTTTAATGGGATACTTGTTGGGTTGCAGTCCAAGTGAAAGCAGTGAAGATAGCTTGTCGATCATCGTCATGAGGGGATGATCTGCCGGTCATGTAAGTGTAAAGTAGTATTGGTAGGATATTCTAAGTGCCTAAACATCAGCATTCAGTATGCTATCCTCATAAGGTGCTCTTGATTGAAGTTACGTACCTTCACGGGAGTCAAGCACTGAGTCATCAATGAAGGTATCACATGTCCCAGCTTAACAAAGAACGTCATATCATTTAACAAACAGAAAGAACTACCTAAACAATCACCTGACTCAATCTAAGCCCAATCCCCATCTTGCAAATCCTCCAACTTGTGTCCCGCCTTAATCTGCTCCTGCACCTCCTTCATCGTCCAATGCCTATACTTATGCCCCCGTGGAAAGTTCGTATTATGCAACGGAATCTTCCCATCACTAAAAACATGATGCAGAGCCTCACAGAACTTCTCATACGCATACGCCTCAGCATCATGACTCCAAACCCACTTTGGATATCGCGATCTAATCAGCGCTGGATTCTTGGCAATGGCGTCCCAGTCTGTGTGCTGCTTGAGCTGCTGGTTCACGAAACCCATCTTCTGACCACATGAGACGCGCTGGAAGCGGAGTTTGTTGTATACCTTTGTTGCATTGGCGGCTTGGGATTTGCCGGCGAGTTGGATACATGTGGCGAGGGTTATGCCGTCTTCTATGGCTTGGGTCGCGCCGTTGCCTGAGGTTGGGAGGAAGGCGTGGGCTGCGTCGCCAAGTTGGACGACGCGACCGCCGGGGGATGTCCATTGTTCGTGGGGGTCGCGGAACTTGAGTTGCCAGTTTACGACGGAGCCTTTGGGAGCGGTTTTGATGAAGGCTGCTACGGCTGGATGAACGGCGTTGTTCTTTTCCATGGCGGCGATGACCTCTGCTGGATCGACGTCTGGAACCCAGGACTCATTGGCAGATTCATCGTGCTGTGAGGTCAGCGGAGTTCAAATTAGGACATGAAGGCGAGACTTACCGAATGGATGAAGCTCCAGAACGCGATATCCTTTGTGAGCGCAATCATATTATGCGAGCCGTTTCTGCCAATCGTCAGTCAAACATCCCACAAACATCACAATCAACTCACCCAAGCCAGAACTGCCAAATAGGCTGCCCTTCAGGATCAAAGTTCCACATCTCCTTAACAAGAGGATCCTTGAGCGCATACTCAACAGGATAACCCGCCCGATAAATTGCCTTTCCACTAGTCGTCAGCGTCTCGGGCATAGGAACAATAGTATTCGACTTGGTGCGCAATCCATCAGCCGCAACAACAATATCAGCAGTCCTCTTCTCTCCATTCTCAAGTGTGACACCACCAACACCTTGTTCCAGGTCCTCCCAGTACTCGACAGCCTTGCATCCCCATTCTACATTGATTCCCACGCGCTCTGCCTGTCGCAGGAACGCGCGGTACAGTTTGATGCGACTGTGCGCGTTGACAGAGGGGAAGCCACGTCGACCCTTGAGATTCTCAGGGTCGTTGAACATGGGCGGCGCAGGACCCCAGATCCTCTCGCCAGTCTGTTTGTAATAAGACATAGCGACGTCATACTGGTTCTCCTCAATCTCATAGCCCATGTCAGGCCAGTGTCGAAGAAGCAGAATCGCGCTGGGTTGGATCTGGACATTATCGCCTGTCCAGACGGGAGAGGGGCTGCGGTCTATGACACGGACGGTATGGCCTTTGCGCCAACATTCGAGAGCGCAGGTTATACCTCCAAGACCAGCACCGGCGATGAGAACCGTGATGCCAGTTTCTGGGTAACGCATAACCTGAAGATCGATTTCCCTTTTGATAGAGTCCTCGACACGTTCTTCATACGTTTTGGTGTGTTTGGGCTGGGTATCACCGTCGATGGCGATACCATTGGTGTCGTCGCCATTAACAGGCTGGTTGGCAGTAACCGAACCATTGGTATGAGGTTTATCCATGTCTCCAAATTGCATGTTCAAAAGACTGGAAGAGAAGATTGAATTGAATTGAGTTTGAGAACTTGGTCTTGTCAAACAGTGGCATCTCCCATATTTGAAGCCTGATACTGTATCATCACTAACGACGCCTCGCAGGACTTGGCATCCTATTGTCGACGCCACCAACACCGTACGACCACAGTCCCCGACACATTTCCCGAGATAATCTCAACGGCAATTGGAGACGCTGGGCGCTAACTGCTGACGATCCTGTGATGATGGCCAAAAGGGTCAATGATCGCGATGTTTGCTACACAAGGCGCTCTTGGCATTGTGAAGCTATTGCTGAGGACTGCTCGATTGACTTGCCTAATTCAAGGCATTATTATCGTCGGTGATTGTGTCTTGTTCAGATTCGGAGCCCGAGGCTGAAAATTTGAATGAATGGAGAAGCATCAACCAGTCCCTTCATCAAGACTGTATCATAAGTCCTAGATAGGACGTCGTATCCTTGGTATGGCTGTCGGGCTCCGAGGGTTCTGTCCTACATGCGGAAGCCTATCAGAGCCGCAGTTATCTTCATTGACCGAATTTTGTCCACGGTAAGCAAATTCACCGATTGGGATATATGATTCATTATAGCGTATAGACATATGTCCCGATACGAATGATAGAGCACCATCTCAAGAATCCAATTGATCAGGTAGCTCAACCCAAGAGCAAGGCCTGGACTAGGCCCAGGATTGGATGGACAAGTTACACAGCGCACGGGGTTAGAATGAACACTGACACATAGGCCAGGAATTTCTGCCAAGAGACTTCAGTCAAGAAGACGGGGGCAATTCCCAATGACCACAGTAAGAGATAGGATCGAGCCGAAGCAGAGATACTGGATCCAAGCAACATATTATCCAGTCCAGTAGATTGATATCCTCGCTGAAGACAGAGAAATCCATCTGGGACCAGATATTGACACCTCACTTGTGCATGAATAGACCGATATCGTGGAGAATTCATTAAACCAAAAACATTTCTTTTATAATATCTTTACAGTAGCCAATCTAACCCTACCTCTCTATCCTACCTCAAATTCTCATTCATTCTTTTACATTTTTAAACATTCAACTCAGCAGCCTTAGCCTTCTGGATAGCCGCCTGGTAAGGCTGAAGCTTCTTCTCAAGCTTACCACCAGGACCGCAGAACTTGTCAACAAGCTGGGCACTGCGACCGATGTAAAGCTCAGGCTTCATCATCTCATCCAGGTCACCCCAGATGGGCTTGAAGAACTCGGTGTTCTTGATGCGCTCGACCATGTCGTTGGGCTTGCCGAGACTTTGGACTTGGTGGGAGGCTTCGAAGGAGAGGACGCGGATTTGCTCGTGGGCCCTGGTTTGTGTTAGAGATTGTTTAAAGGATTAGTGATGTCGGTACTTACTCCTGTCGGGAGACACCCATAGCGACGAGACGCATGATGACGTTCTCGGTGATCATGAAAGGAAGCTCAGCCATGATGTTGGAGTTGATCTTGGAGGGGAAGACGACAAGACCCTCAGTGACGTTCTGGAGAGTGATGGCGATGGCGTCGGCGAGGAGGAACATCTCAGGGATATCCATGCGTCGCTATAATGCGTTAGAATATTTCAACCGAAAATGTCTTAGTATATAAGGGGTGACTTACGCAAGCAGAGTCATCCAGAGATCGCTCCATCCACTGAGTGGCGTGAGTGCTCTGGAAGTTAGCAGCCTTTCCTTGAAGGACACGAGCAAGAGAGGCAATGCGCTCAGAACGCATAGGGTTCTGCTTGTAGGCCTGAAATCCATTAGCTTATGCTCAAATATCAATCAAGTACTTCTCTCAACTCACCATAGCACTACTACCAATTTGGCCCTTCTCTCTGGGCTCGCCGACCTCCTTCATAGTAGCAAGATGTCGCAGATCAGAAGCAATCTTAGTGACACTAGTACCAAAGCCAGTAACGGCATTGGCGACCAAACAATCAACCTTGCGGGTGTATGTCTGGGTAGAAATATCATAACACTCCTCGAAACCAGCCTTCTTGCACAGAAGCTCGTTCAGCTGATCGCACTTGTCATGGTCACCGCCGAAAATCTCAAGGAAACTGGCCTGAGTACCAGTGGTACCCTGAGCACCTCGGAACTTGAGCTCAGAGCGGACACGCTCGAATTCTTGAAGATCCATGAGGAGATCTTGGGCCCAGGCGGCGGCTCGCTTGCCGACTGTGCTGATCTGAGCGGGCTGGAGATGTGTGAAGGAGAGAGTGGGCTCGTTCTTCCACTCGAGAGCGAAGGACTGGAGGTTGGAGAGAACCTTGGCGAGCTTGGGGATGAGAATGTCGAGAGCGTCACGCATGAGGATGAGCTCAGTGTTGTCGGTAACGTAGCAGCTGGTAGCTCCGTAGTGGATGATACCAGCGGCAGCAGGGGCAACTTGTCCAAAGGCGTGGACGTGCTATTCAATATCAGCTCATGGCAATGCCATCATACGTTTATAAGTCTTACAGCCATGACGTCCTATTACACTAGTCAGCTATCTACATCATTTTATCAAAATCTCAAACATCTCTTACATGACGACGAATCTTTTCCTCAACACGAGCAGTCTCGAAATCCTCATCAGTAACAGTGAGGTTGGCCCTCATCTGCTCAAGAGCCTCATCAGTGATAGTGGGGATACCAAGCTCCTTCTCACTCTCAGCGAGGTAAAGCCAAAGCTTGCGCCATGTCGAGTGACGAGATCGTTGACTGAAGAGGTGGGACAGCTCCTGACTGCAGTAGCGGCCGGTCAAGGATGTTTGGTAGGTATCGTAGGCAGACATTTTGATTTTTTATGTCACTGTCACTGGCGGTGATGTAAAGATCATGAAGTCCGTATCGCGGGGCACTTTTTTACCCCACGAAGAATTTTCAGGCGTTTTTTGGGCTGAGAATTGACCCCGCCGGATCAGGTTAATCCGGAGGGGCAACCGATAGCGGACCTAAGGAACGAAAATGTTTCGGGCACTGAACCTTATCACGGCTAGCATCGCTTTCATACAAGATAAAAATGACCACAATCATGTAAGTCCATCACGACTCAACACCAGGTGTATCCGCAATTCTGTACACATACTTGACAGCACTGGCCTCCCCGTTCTTCAGTTTGGTCAAGCCTTGTTCAATACCATTCAGTCCCCCTGGAATCACCTCCTGCGGATGCGGCTTCAACCAACCGTCTTCAAGTCCTTTGCTAAAATGTCTGCTAAACACCCGTGCAAATTGCTTCAGATCACGATGAACACTCGCAACGGTAGTAACAGACTTCTTGATGGTCTTCGGAATCTCCGAATAGCTTTGTGCCGGGATAATAAGAGTAATCTCGCCAGCTGTGTGGTCAAGGACCTCACAAATGGTCTGGTAAGAACCTCCCTCAGAGATTGCGTCGAAAGCGTATTTCAGCCTGGTACCACCGAGACAATCTTTCATCTCTTGAACAACCGCGTCGCGACCCTTTCTGTAGTCAATGACTGTGTCGCCCTTGCTCCGGTCGATCAGACCTTCGACATGTTGCTGGGCTCTTCCAGCCACGCAAATCAAAGGATGAATGTTAGACCGTTTGGCAAGTTGAACGGCGTATGATCCAATAGCGGAGGATGCGCCCCAAATAACCAAAGGGATTTTCCAAGAGTCCGATGCTGGAAGCCATGGGGGTGTAATTTCGAGTCTCTCATGCAGAGCAACTGCAGCTGTCAATGCTGCAAATGGTATCGTAGCGCCCTCTGGTCATGTGTTAGTACAGACTGTAGCGGTGATAAGGTTGCCTACCTTGAAACGAAATGTTGTCCGGTAGCATGAACGTAGTATCTTCAGGACTGATTCCATACTCGGCGTAACTTCCGCCAGGTGTCTTCATCTCATGCATAGCTGCAACGCGATCGCCAGGTTTGAACTCAGACACTCCTTCGCCAACCTCATGCACGATGCCGGAATGTTCATCGCCCTGATTGCCTTGAACACCCCAATACAATGGTCGTTTCCTTTCATTGTTAGTATCGAATAGAAATCAAATTGGATGTTTAGCTAAGTTTTTTGAAAGTCATGTCTCTCAACGCGTACAGGTTAAATCAACACAACGGAGTGCTCACCAGTCTTTTGGGTTGCTTGCAGCGAATACAATCTGGGTAACGACCTGGCCCGGTCCAGCTTTGGGAATAAGACTGTCGATAATCTTGACCTTGGGTCCTCGGGCTACGATTGCCTCTTTCATAGTGCTAATGTTTCTGAATCTGAGCTGTGAGGATAGTGCTTGAAGACGATTTGTTGATAATTTGTTCGGCATACGAGAAAGCATGCTGTTATAGAACAAACGACATAGATGACAATAATACATCCGTCGATATCCGCAGAAGCGTCTTGTTGATGGTTGATCTCACAGCTGTTGCTGTAGAAGTTGTGTTTCCTTCTCAAAGGAAATGAGGGGATGTATTCTTTGTCGCACTTGCCCTCTTCGATTGACCTGTACGACAATGGTGACCCATTTTTCATTACGTTCGTCGTCGCTCTTGCCGTTACACTCACTTCACTTGAAGGCAGTCGCGAAACGGGAAGACGCTAAGTCCGAAGCGCGAAGTCGAGCGAGGCCGAACTGGGTCCTTGTCGCTGAGAGTTGTCTCGGAAAGGAACTTGCTTGAGTCCGAACAGCGACCGATAGGTTCTCGTGTGCCAAATGAAGATCAATAGTGTTTCACAGTGTTTTCTTTCTCGTGAATGGTAGGTGGGAAAACAGCAGGAGGCAACGTCACCCCTAGTTTCGAAGCTTGCTGCCTGCGGCGATAGCTTCACAAAAAGAAATCCTCTTGACATGATGAATATTACAAATTAACGGATTGATTGCCGTTTAACTCGCTCATTTGTTTGACATTGAATGTAATGTTTTGGGTGCGTCGGTGGTATGTAGTTCTCGACTCTAATTACCCTACATCTTCGCTCGTCTAAGACATCAAAGTACCCCCAGTAGTCTCAACAATACTTCCAGAAGCATTCTTATTCTTCATCAAATAAACATAAGCCTCCGCAACATCCTCAACCTGTCCAATAGACCCGGTAGTCATTCTCGCCTTGAGCCGTCCAGTAACAGCATCCCAATACCCAGCCTGCTTGACATTGTCCCAGAGTTCTGTTTCAATAGGACCCTGCGCGACAGCATTGACGCGAATAGGCGCGAGATCAACAGCCAAACCACGAACCATGCCGCGAAGACCGGAAAGGTACGAGTACATGACTGTCCAGTCCTTGGAAGCATGCTCGACTGCACCGCCGGTAGCGACAGTGAAAGAAGATGTCTCGGCTTCATTGAGGTGCTTTCGGAGTTGCTGCGCAACAACAAGTGGCGCAAAGAAGCGCACAGTGCCAGCCTGTTGGATATCGCTCAGAGAAAAGTCCTCCAATTTGCCAACAGCGAGCTTATCGCCAGCTGTAAACACAACATGGTCCAGTTTTCCAGACTTGGAAACTTCAGCAAAGAGGTTCTCGATCTCTGAGTTCAGTGTCGCAGGGGATCCAAGGTCGCAAGGAAAGCCGTGGAGCTGAGCATTGGCAGATTGATTGTTTTGTTTGAGACGCTCAATAGCGCTCGAGATTTTGGATTGAGAAGATGACGAGATGAAGACGGAGGAAGCGCCGTTCTGAATAGCTGCTTCTGCGACGCCGAAGCCAATGCCTGAAGACCCGCCGATGACAAGAACACGTGAGCCCGCGAGCTTGGAGACGTATTTCCCGAGAGTTGATGCCATTTTGATTTCCGAGTGAAGGTATCAATTGAGGGGAAGGTGTTATTATTGCCAGAGGCTGGGCAGGAGAGGACATACTGAGTTAGGTACGCCTTTTATGCGTTGATGCGCTGAGCAAACATGGCTTATACTAATGCATGTTTGCCCGTTTTAGAATTCCTTAGCACTCCTGCCAAGTTTCCTCCCCCGCCCAGAGCCTCTCTGTTTCGTCTGCAAAGAGAGAACAATAGAACGCCACTGTCTCGGAGTCCGGAATGTAACTTGTCCGTCAAGCTTGGTTGTGGTTGTGTAACATGGAATGCCCCGCAGGGCTGAGCTCGCGACTGTGCTAAAGGCGAGGCCGAGCAAGATGCAAGTCTAAATAGGAATAACTCCTCGTTTCGTTTCACATAATGATGGGTAGAATCGCCGTTATTTCCATCGTCATATTTGGTTTCGACAGGTGAATAATCTCGCGCTTCAAGTTGCTCACTTCTCACAGTATCATCACACTACAGGCAAAGCTTACACATATGCCATATCGCCAGCAGTAGGTATGTAACGTTCTGCCAACATCGACCCACAGAAGAGAATCATGCGAGGTATCACAAGGATTTCTCCTTTACTCGGTAAGAAGAATTAGGCAAATGCCCCAAACAGCATATGCAACTCGGGTCGAAATCAAGGAAATCCACGGGTATCTACCTCTCATCCCGAAGTTCATATAAGCTTCCGCGATAAATATATACCGACAGCCAGAAACAAAAAAGGCGACTCGCTTCTTTCGGCTCCCGAATTCCATGAGTAAGCGATGGATGGTTACACAGCAACGACGGACCTGCGTTATCTACGAGGCTATGTCCGAAGGGATCAGAGCACCTCACCCGGGCTTTGCGGCAGCTTCGGATGTCCGAGGGATGAATTGTCGTAGGACATGACGACAATTTGTGTGATCTCGTCTGGACTTCTAGAAAAGTCCGTTTCAAGTGAATCCAAGCCATTTCGCCTGATGATGCTGGAGTAACCAATCAAGGGGCCCGGAGGGTGCGGAGGCACACCGAAGCAAGTCACGATGATGAAGAGAGAAAGAACTCATCGAAAGGCCTCTTGGTGAAGAGACAGAGATTCTGTGCATAGTTCAGTCAGTTGGTGGTATGTAATGTATTGTGACTATTGTCGTGTATGTCGACGCCTATGATGCCATCGAGATAGATCGACAGATTTCAAATAAAATTGTTCGTTACGAATGCCTTTGTATGTGCCTTTCAAGAACGATAGACTCTCTTTAGAAGTCCCTCTGACCATTTTCAATCTTCTGAATAATTCCTTTCATTTCCTCTCTCATGTTTCTAACGGCTGAAACATGCCAACTTGGCGCTTCTTCCTCCCCAGTATAGGAAGAATCAAATGTCTCCATCACCTTCTCGGCCTTGCGCAGCTCCCGCAATAGTACAGTCCGTTGAAGGGTTGCTTGATCCTCATCATCAAGATCCAATACTCCCAGTTGAATCTTGATCGGCTGCAATGTTACGCCATCGTTCTGATAGCGAGCGGTGACTGCGACTTTGTACCAAAATATGACTTTTGATAATATTGCACTATGCAACATCGCGATGTGTGGATTCTGTGCACAGGAGCACTTGAGGAGGGGGATGAGATTTGTCAATGCTGCTTTGTTGACGGATAATACTGTGTCGATGCTTGGCATTGGACATGATGGTTGATTGTGATGTGATTGTTGGCAGAATTGTGTAGTCTGGTCGTTGCATTGAAGTGAGCGTAGTAATCGTAGTGCGAGTGCCTCACAATCGTGAGATTGATTGAGAGTGTGCATATCGACAGTACGATTGATTGCTGACAGTGAATCCGATGAAAGTATCGGCTCGGGAGCCAGGTTCAGATCTGGTGATAGTATACCACTTGACCCGGAAGGACTGGTGTCAGATCCAAAACCCAAAGCCTTCCATGGATCAACCCAAGATATACCAGCCATATCCTCAAAGTCAATCTGTGTATTCCAACCCTCAGCCGAGTATCCCGAGGCGCAGTACTCCTCCCAAGCGAAGTCGGAGACAGAAACATTTGTAAACCCCGGCGTCGTGAGAGTAGACGCAGCAGCTGTGTCGCTCGATGACGAAGCCCGTTGCGTATCAGTAGACACAGTCTTTCGATGTCTCGCCCGCTTCCCATGTCTTCGCGAAGCACTATAACAGCACTCTTTCTCCATACCGTTATCCTCGCAGCGCTCGCAAGGGTGAGTCCTGCTGCAGCGCACCTTGGCTGTCGTACAAGCGTCGCAGGCAAGCCTCAGGCGAACGGGCTTTGCGCTAAAGACTTGAAACTTATCAGACATCATTTTGTAACAGAATCGTACGATGAAGAAGTGATTGAGGTTGAAGTTGCTGCTATGGAGTTGTTCACATATATTAATCAGGTCGTCTTGACGCCAAGGGGCAAGTTTAAGCCGCCTTCAGGTGGGAAGACGCCATCCATCATCTAGTCTAAGCCGTCCTGCTGGTGAGGTAGGACGGTCTACCTATGGGGTCAGATTTATGACCATTATACAACCAGGCACTGGTCATTGAAGATTCTGAGGGGGGATTTAGGGGCGGCACATTTTGGAAGGATTGGTGATACCATCAGCTTATTGGATGTAAGATTTGGAGAAATCAGTGTTTCATGTCCTGTCGGCCGAGAGAAGGGCCTTCGAAAGTGGTTTGGGTTCACAGATAAGGAAAACTCCTATAAGACTGGTCTGAAGACATGAAAGATTCACGGGTCTGCGATAATCATCTAGAGACGGTTCATGCACATAGCCATATCGAGACAGAGAGACGGGACGACCGAATATCGGAGTCCGGATGCTAATCATAGGATCGGAGGAAAGTCAAGCTGCAATTATATCCCACGGACCTCGGCAGATGAGAGATAACAGACTCTACCCAATCGGAGAAAATAAGATGAAGATGCAGTGCCGAAGTGCTATATATGGCCATAGGATATTACCCTCACCAAGCAAGTAAGATCCGGTTTCACCAATGCTACCATTTTATAAGCTTCCGAATATTAATATCGCAATCGGTCCGTCAGATATACGAGGGAATATCCAAGGCAAAAAGGGAGCACAAGCAGAAAAGTATAGAATATTGTAGAAAGTCCGTTTGTCCGGTTACGAAAAATAAGGTATTGCTCCAAATCTGGCATTTCATTACACAGCATCGAAGTTGGTACATAGGATTACAAAGATGGAAGGGGGCTTGAGAAATGAGGTCAATGGCTGCAAAGGTTCTGTCCCACCAATTTACTTGCCAAAGGATTCATGGCCTCGATTGATTGTGAATTGTTATCTGCCATGTAAGCAAAGACAGCAAGGGCTGATAGATTGCGCAATCTATGTATTTAGAGCTATTTTTTCTTACATCAGAGACAAATATCGTACAACCCCAACTGCAGATAATCGTCAGAATTACATGCGAGCCTCGGCCTGTCAGCCTCGTCGATCTTATCAAGGAACGCAGGTGAGACAAAAACCTCGGTGCGGAGACCGACGATCAGCGTCAGCAACAACCACTCTTCATCATAGCCGCCATGAATCTTGGTATTCTTGCTGCGGCCTTTGCAGCGACGATCGAAAAATACTCCGACGTCGTGTCCCGCTCCGTCGCACATGCCGAAGTCCCTGCTATCCGGTCCTTCTTCTACACCGGTGGCCAATACGTCGATGATGGCCAAGGCGGTCATATCGTCCGGGGTCAGATGTATGTGGAGAAGCTCAGCCCAGCAAAGGGTTCTATCAAGGAAACGCCGATCGTTATGATTCATGGCGTGGCACAGACTGGCACTGTGAGTTGTATATCTCGGAAGCCGTTTGGGCTTGCTGACATGAGTTAGAATTTCCTGAATCAGCCTGACGGTGGTCGTGGTTGGGCTTCGTTGTTTATCAGTCATGGGTATGAGGTGTATCTTGTGGATCAGACGTCCAGGGGGCGATCTGCTTGGCTGCCGAGTCCTGATACTGAGAAGCCAATGATTCTTTCTGCTGAAGCTATCGAGGCTGCGTTTACCAATTCTAAGGATCACATGCTTTGGGCTCAAGCTATCAACCATACACAATGGCCTGGTTCTGGTGTCAGAGGTGACCCAGTCTTTGATATATTCTATACCTCGAATGTACCATTCATCGACAACTCAATCTTCCAGCAGACAGCGATGCAGAAGGCTGGTGCAGCGTTGCTGGACAAGATTGGAAAACCAACTATCATCCTGGGTCATAGTGAGGGGAGCTTTTATCCTACTCTCATTGCTGACATAAGACCCAATCTCACAAAAGCTATCGTTCTTCTTGAAGCCGCAGGTCCTCCTTTCAAAGATGAAATTTTTAACTTTGGCGGAGAGAATCCTCGACCTTGGGGACTATGGGATATACCCATCACTTATGATCCTCCTGTCACCGACCCAAAGACGGAGCTTATCAAAAAAGTTCATCCTCCAAGGGATAATCTTTCTACAAATTGTACTCTGCAGGCTGAAGATCCAGAACCGAGGAAATTGGTAAATCTTCAGGATATTCCTATACTCATCGTGAACGGGGATGCTTCCTATCATCAGCCATACGAGCACTGCACGGCTGCGTATTATCGTCAGGCTGGGTGTAGTAAGTTAGAGCATATTGAGCTTGGGTCTATTGGCATTTATGGGAATGGGCATATGCTGTTTATGGAGAAGAACAGTGATGAGATCCATTCTGTTGTTGAGAAATGGATTGGCAAAGTCTGATTAGAAGAGTTCGGTATAAAAGTTATACATCTCACTTTACGAAAGGCGGTTTCCATCGTCCCTATCACTTATTGTCCCGCGAAGCGTGCATACCTGAGAAACTGAACACTCCGAAGTGACCTTCCTCGCAGGAGATTAGGATGGAGGCAGGCACCTGCCCGTGTCTAGGCATCTGACGTCACAGGAGTGCAACTGCTCTATGATTCAGCGCTCAGCCTCCTTCCGGTCTGGTGTTGACCTCAATCTCACATCGTGCCTTCCTGCAGAAGTCCCTTTCTCGTACCTGTGTCTAAAGTCCACCAGACAGAGGCAGAACTTCTCCCGTTCTTCTCTTCTCACAACCTCCTTTCGACAGCCCGCTACGATTAACGGGGCCATTCTTTGAAGAGCTCATTGCATTATTAAAGTATTCAGCTAAACTTTCTCTATACACCTCCCGAGCCATACAATGCCTCTGTTTTCCCGTCGAAGAAAGTCGTACTACGACTTGCAGCACCAGCTGGACAGTCAATATAATCACGGATTAATTCATGGGCCAAACTATCCCGCACAATTTAACCCAGGACCTGTGAATCAAGTGCCGACAAACTATCCCATACAGGTCAACCCAGGGCCGGTGAATCAAGTGCCGATCAACCAAGGACAGATCAATCAGCAAAATCTCAACGGGCAAAATAACGGACAGAACAACCATGGACAAAACAATCACGGACAGAACAATCACGGACAGAACAATCACGGACAGAACAATCACGGACAGAACAATCACGGACAGAACACCGACAAGCCGAGGGACCAGGGAAAAGACAAGGCGCTGTCGCCTGACCCCCTCGAAGTTGCCCTGTCGGGGTTTGCCAAAGCTATTACAAACCCAACGCCCCAGCAACAAGTTCCGATGTATGCACCACAAATGAGAAAATCTGCTTCATTCCACTATTCTGGACGCCCATCATTCCCATCAGTCTGGGGAGATCCATTTGGCGGAAAGTCTGCTCAGTTCAGTTATCATGAAACGCCAGGTAAGTTTGGGACTCCGCGCAGTGAACGTACCTTCTGCTTACAAACTCTAGAATACACGTTTCCCATGCCACCTATGATGATGTCCTTCATGCCAGGATCTCCGCATATGTCACCGCCGGCTTCTTATGCTTCTACATATCACTCGAATCGTCCCCCTTATGGTCCTCAAGTACCTGGTTAGGGTCATTACTCGGGTGTACCACGACATCGACCGTTCTCGCCTTATGAGCCCGGCTTTAACGACGAATACTATGATCTCTCTGACGACTACCCTTCGCTTCCAGTGCGCTACGATGGGTACTCTGGCATTCCACCACGAAGGAGGGAACGTGATATCCACCAGGGTCATCCCACGCATCGGAGGTTCTCTGCTGCTCACCATGGCAGGTCATCACGTTCAACATGTTATGGAGGCTCGGCACCTCCTCTCATCATATCTTCAAAACCTTGGCCTCATTCCAAACACGTGCCAGGATATGAACTTCTTCGGACGCCAAGAGGCTTTTACCCGTACAGCCTCGACCCGAAGTTCAACGGTCTATCATAGCTTGAGGATAAGGGCTTTACGGCTCCAGAAGGTATAGAAGTCCCCTTTGACGAGTATGATGAGTTTATCCTCAAATATGCCCCTGATGCCCAACCACCATCAAGAGATGAATGCGGCCTATGACATGGCGCCAGCCAAAAGCCTTCCGGAAGAGTAGAATACCACCGGCCCAAGGGAAGAACATTCTATCGTGGACGATTGGAGGATCAACGCTTTGACCTGTAATAGGTCGTTCCTACGACATCGCGAACTCGCAGTATCATTATGTCAGACTCACGAGATAGCTTTATAGAACAATTTGATCGAGTATTCTATAGAATCGGCGGCCTTCAATCAGTTCTTGGTCATATTGTTCGTTGTTCATTGTAATGCTATCAACGGGTGACAGAAAGATTGTCCTCTAAGGCTTAGGTTATTAACATAAAGTAACCCAAGAGCGGCTCTAAACTGGCATAAAATAACTAAACTATGTTGTCTCTTAGGATCCTGGGGCCAGTTTCTCTGACATCTTGGGCCCGTTCATTAATTAAGCGCCCGATTGCAGGCCGATCTTCCACAACTTGCAGTCCAGATATTCCAACTGTTCCGTTCTGTACGTGTCATCCTCCACATAAGCCACCGAAGAGTTATCAATATGGAACACGATATCCTTGCCCGCATCAGCTTCGTACTTGGGCCACTTCGCGCTTTGCATCCCATCAAAGTTAGGGTCAAGACCACTTGCAAAGCTAATCCACATACGCGACATCAATACCGCCAATTCATCAAAGGAGCCAGCTCTAGGCTCCGTAGCATTGAGTTGGGCTAGTCGTTCAGTGTTGCGGAACACGAATGGAATGTCCACAGAATGGCCAGCGCCTTGTACCGGATCGCGGTCGCCTGATACGACGTCGAAGCGGTAGCTGTAGGCTGTGTTGTTTGTCAACGCCCACTTTCTGTTCCAAGCTCTTCGGGGTGCGTGCATGGCTCTGTCACCGCCGAATGCGACTGCGCGCTTCCACTGTGTTCCATATGAAGCCAGCTCACCAGAGGGACGTCCTTCGAAGGTGCGGGGGAGGCCGACACGGGGAATGTCAGGGTACAAAGCTGAGATGGCTTCGATGGTCTCGTTGCTTGCTCCCTCTTTTCGTAGGTATGACTCCCATTCTTGGGTTGTGTTGATACCCTTCTGAGCGAAAAAGTCACCATCATCGGTAGTCACACCGTTGATGATTGGGACATTGACGAACTTCTCCTGGCGGATTAGCTCTGAGCGATCGTCCTGGATGAATTCGCCGTCGACGATGTCGAGATAAACTGGGAAAGTAACGTTGCCGATGATCTCTGCGAGTTCCAAAGATGGCACTTCTCGAAGGCATTGCAGCGAGTCCTTGGCATCGTCACAGCCGCTCAATTCGAGAAGAGTTTTATAGCCCTTGTCCCAGTCCAGAGCACCCTCCACTTCTTCCTCTCGGAAGTTGGTGTGGAAGCCAGTAGCGCTTTCGAGAATAGCTGCTCTGAAGAGTCCATCGTCGCGACCTCCGAAGGCAGTCAATTGGGAAGCAATGCCACGTGCTCCGCCACTTTGACCCCAGATCGTAACCTTTTCTGGATCACCACCGAAAGCGGCAATGTTCTCTTGGATCCACTGCAGAGCAAGTCTCTGGTCGCGGAAGCCGTTGTTTCCTACACCTGCCTTCTCAATAGCAGAGCTCCAGAGATAGCCCCATGCTCCAAGACGGTAATTGATTGAGACAGCGATGATTGGCGAGCCCATCTTCACTGACTCATCGATCATGTAAGACATGTTGGTGTATGGGTCACCACTGAAACCTCCAACAAGACCACCGCCATGGATCCAGACAAGAACAGGCAGCTTCTCCTCCGTCACAGAAGCAGGGCGGATAACGTTCAAGTGAAGACAGTCATCTGAGCCACCTGACAGAGGCCCAGTTGGGTATCCGTACTGGTAACATCTAGACTGGTAATCCGTTGCGTTCCGTACGTCGGTCCACGTTTCATTCAAGGGCTGAGGGTGTCTGAAGCGAAGGTCATTGAGAGGAGGTTGGGCGTAGGGCATACCGAGGAATAAATCCTGGTTGTATGCCGAGTTGTGAGTGCCATAGTATGAGCCATTGCGAAGTTGAACAACTGGTGCTTCTGAGGCAGCACCCAAGGCGACCAAAGCGAAGAAGACGGCGGTACCCAACATCGTGAAGATATGCTTGGAGTCCCTATATCTCCTCAGGGATCTTCACCGACATATATACTCGTCCCCATGACCACTTACACCCAAACATCGCGCAAACAAACGGCCCTCGGCACCGTTATTTTCTCATAACGGTCCTCGGCGCCGCGTCCGAAGGACGTCACTTCCCCACACTCACAATCCGGGGTAACGATCTTTGTGGGGAAGATCCATGAACAAGACCTGTTTTCCATGGTATTGGGACGAACTAATCGGTTGTACTTCGGTTGCAAGATGAAAAGCGTTTGGTGCGAGTTCAAAAGCGCTTGGTTCGGTGGAGGAATGCAGGGTCAAGGTAACATCGAAGGGATAAATGTCGGTTGAAGCTATACAAATACCCAGCATACTCCGAGCTATTCTACCAAGATCAGAAAAGCATATCCTGCAAGCACCGCGCTGAACAACATGCAAAAGACTACCCGTAATAGTACTAGTTCTTCAAAAGTCGGTCTATCTCGAGACATTTTCCCTCAAGCCCTTGGTCCGCAGTGTAAACTTCGTGTCAACCTCTCCAAACGGTAGTGAGAGCAGATCATCCAGACTCTCAAGGTGCGCATCATTCTTATCATGCACATCAGTCTTGTCGTTCCCATTACTTTTAAGAACCGCAGCTCGTAACACATCGCCTTGTTGATTCATCTCACTGTCCATACTGCCTCTGCGACTCTCGTTCAGGCTGCTGTTATCGCCGTCCAATTGCGCCGACATGGTAGACATCCTCCCTTTAAGTCTGCCCGCCCACAATCCGCGAACGCCACCTTTTTTGCGCTCGGGTACTTGATCGCTACCGGCGCTGCAGACATAGAGCAAGTATTTGAGGTTTGGCAGAGAGTGTCGAATGTCCACGACGCGTAGGCCTTGTGATGAGCAGAGGGCTTCGATGTTCTTGTTGAGCAGGAACCATGCGTATTCGAAACGCCATTGACCAGCTGTAGAGCCTCCTCGTGGCAAGTAGAGAGGAAACTCCCTTCGTGACACGGTCTTGTCCGATAATTGGGAAATATCGTCGCGCGCATTTGACCGAGAGCCGAACCAGTCCAGTGGGTACGGTAACGGGTGCGCTAAGTAAAACTGCAAATGCCTCGTGAGCAAAGCGACGAACCCTAGAGCAGCTGACAGGACATCCTCTGAGATGTGTTTTGCTGTTGAAGCATCGTATGTCGAGTTCGGGAGTGGTATATTGCAGATTTGGAAAGAAAGTGGCGGCGCATTAGGGATTGGCGTAATAGGGAAGATGTCCGTGAGATCAGCGCAAATACGCCTTCGTTGGCCTCGGATCTGTTGCTGTGTTTCTTCAAGGGCTTCTTGAGAAGCTGTCAACTTCTCTCGGTTGTTGGCCATGTCCGTTACCGCTTGTGCCTGAAGATCTCTTCCCTTCGCAATAGCTTCGCGCCTAGCTCTAATCGACTCCCGTAGATCGTCTCGTTTCTTCTGCGTCAAGTTGTTTGACCGTCGTTGCGCTGCCACATATTTTTCTGCCAAGGAGACTGCTTCCTGCGCCTGCCCCGATTTATCCACGGGTGTATCTTCGAGCATGTTATTAATCTCCTCCATCAGTCGTTGTTGCGTCTCTATCGCGTCTTCTATCGAGCTTTCCAGGTTGGCCAACTTCATCAGCGCTGTATATGAAGACGTCGCTACTTGCGGCGCTTGTTTCGGTTCGGATATCTTGTTGGGGAAGTCGAACGAGTAGACACCGTCCTCGAGATGGAATATCAGTGCATTAGGGGGAAATTTGCGATCCATGAGAGTTCCGATGAAATTGAGGCGGCGCAGGTCGATCGATTCGTCGAGGAGGAATGTCCACGTCTCGGTCTTTGGTCGTCTCGCCCAGACTCGAATGAGTAGGGTATTGCACCTCGCGATGGCCGAAGCGCAGTTCTCCAAACTGAAGAATTTGAAGTTGAAGCTCTAAAAACAATCAGATTCGGTCATTATCCCTCAATTGACACTCTTACCGTAGACCGTTCGCGCACTTCACTGATGTACACAGGCTCGGCATCCCCATCCACATGTAAAGAGTAAAACACATCCCCAACAGTCTCCTCAAACAGATTCTCCAAATTCTTCTGCCTGGTAACAGGATTAACATGCGCCAGACTCAGACTCGTCCTGCGTTTCTGCTGAGGGCGCAAAGCATCATGTCGCACATTATCCTTCCTCAAGCTCTCCGACGACCTTGACGGATGTAATTGGCCCGTTTCCCTGAGCACGGGCAACTTGTTCAAACTCGTAGCTAAATCAGCGTCGTCGGCTGTTCTGAGACTCGTGGGCGCAAAGGATAAATTGCGCAGCCATATTCCGCGGAGGTGACGAAGCTTGCGGTTCTGAGCGAGAAGACGCGGGCGTCGAGGTTCGGCGAGAGATGACATTTTGGATGTAGCATGCTGCGGGTGCGCAGCTGATTATTATGGCGGTTATGACATTGGAGGGAAGAGAAAGTTTAAGCTCTTGGAAGGTTGAGAGTTTTCGTGTTGGAGGAGGGGAGTCGTCATCGTGGTAGCCAGAGCTCCGAGCTTAGCTGGAATCGCGAATCGCGATAGTTGCATACCCGCTTTAATGACATGGGACAAAAGTTCCGACACATCCTCGAGTCTCGGAATTGTTTGATGTCATAGCACCTTCAATCTGCTTCTTTTTACAAAAAAAAGCAATTGCTACGCTTGAAGGGCCTCTAGGCCAACCTCCCTAGCCAGGTCTTTTGTTGGTTCTCGTGTTGTGTTGACAAGGACAACTCCACTGCAGCGAAGTTAGCTGTCAGCCTACACAACTTGGCATCGGAGTGACAGAAAGCTTGATCACTGAGAATGTCAAAGCCAGAATAATGTGGGTACTGTTTATATGCCTAAAACAGCTTTTGAGTTAACTTACTGGTTTTACTCGCCTCAAGGCTCAAGATATCGCTTCCGATAACCTGCCAGCCTAAACAACAGGAACATGGTCAATATCAATTATGTGTATGTGCTACTATCCACCAGGATGCATTTGATCATTTTTGTGAAGCTTCCAATGCTATACCTGGCGTGCGAAATTCCATGTTTACTGGCATTCACGTACATCCTTGTCTCAATTACCCCAGGTTTGAAAAGATGAGACATTAATTGTAATCCTCATGGGAACACTGTCTGTGGAGAACCCACGACACACATTATCAGTTTGACCCAGATCTTTGAACAGGTTATGGATTATGGTATTTACCTGAGATGCACGCATAGGTTAGATCAAAAACTAACTAACCACTCTATTCCTTTGTTTAATGCACGATTTGTATCGTATAATGCAGTCTAAGCTTCAACTCCCCGGCAGTCCAGCTACCCTACATCCAACCACCTTGATCATGACCTCAACGCCTCCAAATCACTCGTCTGGCCGATCAAATTCACCAACGGCAAAAACAACTTCTCCTCCCGTCCTCCGTTCAAAATCTCCTTCAAATAATCCCAGTTCTTCCAATACCACCCTTCACACTTCTGCGGCTCAAGGACCTTCACCCACGTCAGCTTCATTCCCTCACTTGACCTCTCACGACAACTTACCTGGGGCTCTGCCTTCTCATCAACCATCTCGCACCGCACAAATATTGTGATGTAGTGCTTCTTTTCTGTCTCAAAGACATCGTTTGTGACGGCTACGACTTTGATGGCGTGGACTTGGAGGCCTGTCTCTTCGAGAGTTTCGCGCTCGGCGCAAGTGAAAAATGACTCGCCGTAGTCGAGATGACCGCCTGGGAGTTGAATGGTACCTATATCATCAGAAAGATATTCATAAAATGTGTTTGTAGTTTCTTTACCTGCTCCATGGCTACCCATTCGCTTGCCAGTCAAAAACTTGCCATCGCGAGCATAGATAAGCGCCGCGACACCAACGCGGGGATTAGGACCTTCGGAAGCCATTGTATATGTTTCTTATAAGTTTCAAGTAGAGTGACTCCAGGGTTTAATGTTTCGAATGAAGGATCGGCGATATCCTCAGTTTTGTACATCCTTCTGAAGAATGCCCCAGGGTGGGCGCAGCTGATGACTCATCCAAGGCATATTGCGCAAACTCCATAACAGTGAGCACTAACATAACTAGAAAAACCCATCGTCGAACAACAGTTCAAAGAACATGCAGTGAACAAAGAAATTAAGATTGTGTTGGTCGAGAACGCGAATCAGAGTGAGTATATAGCCGAGCGATAGCACCAACAGCGTCAATTCAGTGCTCCTATGGAGACGACACAGACGAACAACAACTCAACAACATCGACAGCAGCCAAATCACAAACACGGGCGGAGTAGAATCACGAGTTGAAGTTGGAGAAAAAAGTGTATGGTTGAAATCCCGTTCATCCCATTTTAAACGCCAGGTTTATACGCTTTGCAATGACTAAATAAATGTTGCTTGCTAATAACCATCTTCGTCAATTCGTACCCGTGTCCATATAACCAGATTCTACGTCTATGCAGGCCTGTATGACTGTGCATTTAACTCAAAAATAGAGGTAAACAAAGCGACCTTGAAGCATTGGGCGTCGGTTGGTTGGTGTAGCCCCAACCGCCGCCCTGAGGGCAATCCTTGGCAAAATGTCCGACTGCAATTATTGGAAACCGGCCAGTGGACACATGCTCAGGGTGAACATACCCTTCGTTGCACTTGCGACAATCAACATTGGCAGGGTTGGGGGGCTCCTCGCAGTCAGCAGCTCTATGACGAGACTGTTGGCTCCGCGTGGGGACACATCTTGGCTGCGGACTTCTCATACCGCTGAATCGTATGCCTCGCCTCGATAGCAAACCATCAAGCCGGCGAAGCGACGCATCTAACTCGGCTCAAAGCCTGCGCTATGCTGCTGAAGCGGACCCTGCATAAAAGGTCTCGCCAAACTCGCCCGACAGTCACGGGAAAGGCTGCGACGGCGCAAACAGACCATATAGCGCATCCTGCGAAATATCCTTCTCCTGATCATTCAAAAAGTCAAGAAGACCAGGTGAATGACCAAGTATAGGATCGAAGTGATCCATATTAGGAATGTAATCAGATGCAGATGCAGACATGTAAGCACCTGTCGGTGTAGACGTGTTAGGCTGCATGGTAGTAGTCGTAGGAGCCATGGCGAGAGGGAAGAAGAAACTCTCGTCGAGACCAGTTTGAGGTTGCTCTGGACCAGCAGAACCGCTTTCTCGGATACTTGTTTGGAACTCGCGGACCATGTTCTGCAAGACGCTTAGAGGCTTCTTCAGACCAAAGTTGCAGCCGACTTGTAGTTCACTGAGACATGTCCAGAAGAAGGAGATGGGCTCTGTGAATTGACCTCGTTCGTGACGTTCTTGGCGGAGAATGACGATGACGGCGGAGTAGACTGCGTATGAGAGTAGGAACGGTGCTCGACGGAGGGTGAAGGACTCGCGATATCGGCGGACGAGCTTTTGGATCATCAGGGCGCTTTGGATACAGGCTTCTTCACCCCTTCGCTTCATAGTCTCATCGGTGTGTCGACGAAGGTGACCCTCCTCAAGGAAAGCACGGTGCAATAGAATGGTAAGAGCGTGGAATGTCGTACTACACATCCTTGTTAGCATTGTTATTGTAGCCTGGGGTAGTCGGAGTGAACTCACTGTGGGGTGATTTGATGGGGTGGAGGTGTGATGACGGTCGTATCTTCGGGGTCGAAGCGCAGGTGACTAGGTAGACTGCTCTGCCACTTCTCAAATTCTCTCTCAATGGAATCCTTCTTATTCAAAAGGTACTCCGTTGTGTACTTAACACACTGGATGCCGTACAGATCATTGATTCTTGTGGAAATTTGTAACAATCGCACAAGACTGCTGAACGTTGATACCGCATGAGCTGGTTGACGACCGTATGGTGGAGGAGCCGACGCTGGTGACTTGGGATCAATATAGGGCTCCCACTCTTCCAGCTCCTCAAAGGTATCGAGAAGTTGCAGGGGCACTCTAGCCTGAGCTGAAGCAAACATGCATGGTCGTCCAAGATACAAAGCCTGGGTAGCATCTGTCGTGAAAGCAGCCCAGTAAAGACGCTTGCGCATCTCTTGTTCCAAATCCGTCCGTAGCACACGCGACTCATTGACACCACCCGTGCTCTCATAATCGGGACCAAGCATCAAATGACACCCTAGGTCGATGATCATACGATGCGCTGTTCCTGACAAACTCCATCCTGCGCTTGGCTTGCCTTGTGACACTAGCGACACACTTGTAAGCAACAAAGCAAGTGCAGAAGGAATGCTGGGTTTGTCGAGTTCGTCTATCAAAAGCTCGCGAAATCGGTCGTAAAAGCGTCTACCAACACTTTGAGGGTCATCGGGGTCAGCGCGAAGACATGGGCGGTCACTGTAGAGAGAAGTCGAGTAGAAAATAGCGTTGAGAAGGAGCTTGTTTGCGAAAGGACCGCCCCCGCTGGCGAGACTGTCCATGATAGCAGGTCGGTACGAGATAAGGTAGGCATAGTGTTGTCGGTTGAAGTGTAAGTCGAGAAGATGCTTAGCAAGTTCGGGATCGACTCCGTCCAAATCCATCAAGTCTCGTGGGTTTCGAAACATGCGCGCTTCTCGTTGCCGTTGAAGCGCAGCATTGCTTATAAGTCGAGCCTTGGAAGCTGATATAGCATCGTCGCCTTTTCGAGTCATTTTGTTGATGTTCTCTCGATGTTGCGCGCGCGATGTAGGGTTCATGATACTAGCAAGACCATGCACAGCAGAGACATAACCGTTCTCGTGGAAGACACCAGCAACTCGCGCTTCACTTGGAGACAATCCTGTACCATCTCCATTGCCGTCATTGCTAATAGGTCGAGGAACCGATTTCACGGGCGCAAGTTCTGTAGAATCGAGTTGCGTTTGGCTCGCTCGGGACAAAATCGTGTTGAAGCTATCAAGTCTCGGTTTCGTCTCTCCATCCGTGGGACCAACGCTACTTCGCGGCGGCGAAGACAAGAAACTAGCGCCCATTTCTTGCGCAGCCGTCGAAGCAGTAGGCGTAGGAAGAGGACTCGCAATCGCAGCAGTCGAAGCAAGACGACTCAACCCATGCGTAGTATAATCCTGCGAAGCGCGAGAGGGGTGGTCGGTATCCATGAGCTCAGCCGTCCAGGCCGACTGCATCTCGGACGTAAGGATACCGGCGGCTTTCATGTGGTCGAGCATGGCGGCGACGGTCGCTTCGAGGCTCTGGACGCGAGCGCGGGACGGTCTCGGTTCTCGTCGGGCATCGTGAGGGTATACGCAGTTTAGACTGTTTGTGCTGCATTCGACACATTGTGGGCGCGTGCCGTCGCAACGGACTTTCTTTTGGCGACATGGCGTGCAAGTCTTGCAGAGAGCGCCACCAGAGCCGCTCTTTGACTCTCTGCCGCCTTGGCGCTTGACGACTTTGTTTGGATTTGTCATTTTGGAATCTGGGGACATGACATAAGGAAAAAGAAAAGAATCAAAGTCCGAGTGGGATTATGTGAAATTATCGCAGGTGAAATCGAATTGAATTGTCGGCTCAGGTGAGCGGCATCGGTCCCCCGGCTCTTCGGTGAATGTAGGTGCCTTGCGATGACCTTTCCACTGGCTCCCGTTCCCGCGGGGAGCATCGGGCGATATTTCAAGCCCAAACGGCCCACTGGAAGTTAGCGCCCGACCACTAGAAGCAGGTCCCTGGATGCGCTAGCCACACTCTTCCCCAGATCCAGCCCGGGTCCACCCGATGTAATCCTCGGAAGCGGTTATTATCGTGTTTCTGAGTGGTTGATAAGAACATGGGTATTTCGTTATGGAGGTTGGGCTCGGAGATACAAAGTTTGGATGCTGTCATTATTGAAGCTGATCAATTGATGTGAAGCTTTCAGAAGGAAAGAATAGCCAGTGTTTACACTACAAGACGGGCATATCTCGGGGCGCTTCGGAATTGAAGATGGACATAAACCGTGCGCGTTCTGCATGTGTTTCTGGGGTCGCTAAAAGACCCCGCGTTTCTCAGCCTTTTGGAGAGCTGTTGTGCATGATTATCGGCGCATCGGAGACATGGAAGTTGATGAATGATTGAGTTTCACATGTTGAGAACTGCCACGTATGAGCTGAACCACCATGATGACTGCCAGAGACAACCTATTCGGGCCATCTGCAGACTCGTAACGGGATAGTACACCGGCGGTCATGAAGTTCCGTAAGCCCATGGCAGATTCATCAGTTGCATCACCTACCCACCATGAGAGTGGTGTAAGAAGTATCAAGCATGTGAATCGCAACGTCCTAGTGCGAGGTGAGGCTTGAGACCAGACTGAGTGAGCTAGAATACCTGTCGTGGTTTCTTGTCAAGCTCAATGATCTTGGTCAGGTCAAGCTCAATAGCTCCCATTTTCCCACTCTCCATTCCTGTAAAACAGCTTAAAGGACCTTGAATTAAGTCAAGAGTACCATGAATGATTACGTAGGTATTGTAGTATAAACTATTGGTCCCGGCGGAGTGTCGCCGTTGTGTCGGAGGTGAAACGGTAGTCAATCCCGAAAGTCCGTGACAGCTCACTTGCACCTCAACAGCCGTTATCTTGGCCTAGATCGGTGATTACTATTCTGGGAGAAGTAATTGTAAAGAGAGAATGTCTCTATGGTGCTTTCATAGCGATGAATCAGTGGACAAAGGGTTGAAACTCATCTCGTTGCTTCATTGGTGCCATGCTACAGTATTATACACTCTTTAGCTCTCTGGTCACATTGTTCCTCTGTCATAATCTGCGTCACTGTCTGCAAACTTGGTTCCAGCCCTAGTTCCACCTCTTTCATAGTCTCTCTCATTTCCATAGCATAAAGCCTTTCCCTGATCGACAAGGCATGCCCTAGAAAGTCCGCCCCAACAGAGTCTTTTTCATAATCCAGCAGTATCTCGACCATCTCATCGTTTCGGTATCCATCCGTTGCTGCTGCATAGACCATAGTGAGGAAGTCTGGCACGAACGCTGCTCCGTAGGGTCTAGCATTTTCACACTGCTTCGCAAGGCTGATCGATTCATCTATACACTCATGTAGCTCGCAAAGAAGACTGAGATCAGTATCCCAGATTTGTAGAGTATGACTAATTACTGCTTTCATTGAGAGAAAAATCGCATATGCGAATCGGTAGGAGTTGCAGACTCGTATAGACATTGCTTCAGCCGTGGGGGCCGCTGCTGCCATGGTCGCCAGCGTAGTGAGCTTTTGTATCTTGGGCATTTCGAATTTGATGACATCGTAGATACACCTGAGCTCGTTCAAATGTGCCTTTGGTGAGCGCATGAACATGGAGATCTGTGCCAATGTACCGGACTCGAGACTGATGAAGCTTCCTTGGTGATACTTGACTGGCCGAGGGGTGCCTATTGTGTCGCAGGCTTCCCAGAACCATGACCCCAGCTCGAACTGAGGGTTCAAGAAGCTTGCGAGCACCTGCATTACAAGTCAGTTTGAACTTTATTTGAATTGCCTGAATTCATACCGCGAGCTGTGTGAGCCCCAGCATATAAGGCTCCAGGTCATCGAGTTGCTTTTTCAAAACAGCTTCTCGGAATAGCACTGATATCATCTCGCGATGTTGTTCCACTGATTTACGATCGATCCAGTGCTAATTCCCAAGTCAGTGGTTACTCACGCTACGATTTATTGAAGGGATACTCACATGACACACAAACATGACTGACACAACCTGCATCTTCATCATAATCGGCTCCTTCGGATCAAGGATTGCCTTCCTCGTAGCTGCCAGCGCGTCACCATATGCCGTCAGCCCTTCGACTCTGGACTTTTGACATTGGTGTGATCTATAGAGGGTGACCATAGCGGCCACAGACGAGTCCAAGGCCGCATTGCAGCCAATCTGTGCTACCAGTTCCGGAATGAGCTTCCCACCGAAGGCACGGATATCAAACCGGCAGTCTTCAGTTTGAAGGATGTGAACTAGAGAGGATGCTATCTTGGTTTGACTGTTGCTTGGGCTTCGACTTGGTGATGACGAAGAGATGACGGATGGATCTGATGATTCACTTTGGAAAGAGTGAAATTTCCATCTTTTGACGCCGTTGCCGACACAAGGTACGCCGATGCGTTTACATCTTCCACATTTTGGCTTGGCTTGGTCGCACTTACTAAATCAGTAACTTGATACTAGGGTCATATCAGGATCGATAATTGCTCACTCGTTTCTTCTGTTTGCGACAACCCTCGCATCCGAGGCTGGATGGTGTTCCTGGCATGATGGTTCTTCATAGGTGGTTTCTTTGTTCGATATGATTGACCTGAAAGAATCCAGGTGATAATAGCATCTTTTGAAGGTTGAAATGAAAGATCCACAGTTGATGAGCGAAATGAATGACCTGACGTCGAAATTGGCTGTGCCTTACGAGGCGGAGCAGACAGGGATGTTCGGCTGTTCCGCTATGATCTTCACTGAGGGTCCCACAGTCGGAATGTTTTCAAGCCATGGGGTTGTCAGCCTGTCGATCAACTGTCTCAGTAATGTGAGGAGAAATATATCGCTGCGATGTAAGATTTCACTCACTGTCGTCAATATGACTAAGGCCCGAAACCGATCGGATCATGCTTATGCTGAGTAACTTGATCTCTAAAATTAGACAAGTAATTAACCAGAAATTCTCCGTCATCTGCATATTTTCATTGGAGTTGAAAGATGTACTGTCCAAACACACCTTATCGTTACCCTCGGGCACGACCCTGGCCTATTCGCTCTGTTCAACCCTCCATAGATGCGCATAAATCTATTTGCAAAAGTTGCGCAAGTTTCAAATTTATAAAGCCGGAAAAGTGAATGAGCTTTTGATAATGTACATGTGCCCGATGACGGAAGTCATCGCGCATTTAGTTGATACAACGATCACTTGGCACCCAGAAATCCTACGTCGTGTACATCCTCACCACTCGCATAAAGAAGCTGGGTAACGGCCGAGGATCGAGGACAGGTAGTGGGACTCATAGGGCGGGAGGGTGGAGGTATATTACCGGCATTCGGGCCCTTTGATGCTGGACCGAGATCCCGCCTTCATCCCCATACTTCAAAGAAGATCAAGCGCCACACCACCCAAGGGGCACGGAAGCCAACAGGGTAAGGCAATGCCGATCCAGGAAGCGCTCAGAAAGCTGGTACTCGATAATCTATGACACTGTCGTTTCGCTGAGTACCTGCCAGGCTACCTGCGTTCTTGTAAAGTCGTGACTTAGTGTGTTGAAACATTGTTTCGATATCCTGGATATGTCGTTACGGTCATCAAATGAAGTGATGGGTCTTTCTTCGTGGGACTACTCGATACCAATTCGGTTTCATTTTGTCTGCCATTGTGCTCTCGATATGTGTACGCTATTAAGAGTCTTGACACGACCATTCGTAGAACTGACCTGAGTGAATCTTAGGCAGTCGCCAATATCGATCTTGACAGGGACGTTGACGTATATCCTGAGCCCCCGGATCGTAGAGACGTGAACAGCCTTGAGTCGAAATTCCTCCCAATCCTTTCCGACTTTATCGCGCTTGGTCCTAACTCTTCGCATCGTAGCCTGGATCTTCAAAGCAAACTCGTGCCTTTCGTCCCTTGAGTGGTGTAGATCGGATACTTGGGGCGGACTGAACGCCTGTTCAGGTGCTGCGGTCGCCATCTCCGCCATCTCCGCCCTCATGCTGTGGTTCCTATCCAGCTAGAGGGGGGTATTGTAAAAGTTATCCTCTAAGGCTTAGGCCAGTACAATAAAGTAGCCTAAATACTAGCCTAAGCGAGCAGAAACTGACCTAATTATTTCGTCTCTTATGCCTTTGGCGACTACCTAATTTTCCGATACCCTGATGCCGTTGGGAAAAGGTTTTTGCGATTGTCCCTTGTTGGACTGCGCTGGCTTATGATGGTAGTGTGGACGTAGAGAAAAGCGCACGATTTTTGTTGTTCAGAGGAAAATGAAGAGATGAGAGGTAAGAGAAAGAGGGAAAGGGCAACTCAGTTGTGCTTGAACGTTACTGCCTAGAGCCCTGGGTTACGGCAGTCATTGACCAGACCTCAGGTAATCGGGCAGCATTTAGGTTCAAAATATGCGATTGCCATCGTCTTGTTCATCTGTATACCTCCGAACGTACCTGCCCCTCAAAGAAATCCAAATTAACTTCAGTTGCTGCCTAAAATCCTACTGGCAACGGTGATCTGCTGCTCACTGGCGACACTCCCATCGATAATGTTTGAAATATTAACGGGATACTAAGATCGACAACCAAAGCCCGTGATAGTATTCAAGGCCTTGTTTCGGTGAAAAGGACTTAAAGTCTACATGGTATGAAGATTAGAATCTAACGCTTCCATCGCCTTCTTTACTTCTTATACGTCGAACTTTCCGTTGGTAGTTCCACTGGGCGCATATCCGCTTGTGTATCAAGTTCCATCGGCGCCTGTCGCTGCTCCATTTCCCATGGCGCGTGTTGCTGCTGCATCTGAGGTGCTTTAGGCTCCGTATGCTCAATATTCGCCTGCTTAGACCTCCTCGCTCGAAGCACAAACCAAATCAATGCGACAATTCCAAGAAGAGCTCCAACTCCAATTCCAACTCCAATACCGATCTTGGCTCCCCCGCTCAACCCGTCATGGCTCGACTCAGATTCACTAGAAGATGCGCTAGTTGAAGAGGACCCCGTTTCTGTCATAGTCGCAGCTGTATCCGCAGCTGTGGTGGACTCGAAATCGGAGGAATGCCATCGGATGGGAATACCAATAGCGTTGGCTCCACCCCCGCGGGAAGTTTTTCTTTCCCATTCTCCTCCCAGGACTGAATCAGAGACGATAACATCCACCGTCTTTGGGATCACGAGGGTGCAGAGATCAGTGCTGTACCAAGGCCAGCGTGTCTCACTTTGACAAGTGAATTGACTGCATCCCCGTCAGCATGGCCCTTGGGCAACCACTACCTTCATACCTTGGACAGCATGTCGCTCTAGTCTCGCCGTTGTCGAGTGTCGAACTGCACGCAACTTCGAATCCACTGGGACATATACCGGGGGAGTAGTAAAAGGTCGAGCCAAGTTCTAAACTACTAGGAAAGCAGCCGGCGTCGCTTTCTGAGGCCCCTAGCTGCAGGTATGTGCACGCGCTGGGCGTACCGGTGCCTCCCTCTTTACATGTACGGTCAGTGCCTGTGTATCTATATTTGAAATACTGGAAGCATGACTTGTCGGGCGTGAAAGTTGTTGTGAGTTGGGGAGCTTGTGTTGTCATGGTGAGCCCGGGCGAGATAGGCGAGTGAGGAAGACAAGGAAGCAAAAAGTTCATCAACGCCCGACTGTTACGAAAATTAAATAAAACATGATCCTAATCCTTCGAACCAAAGCGGCACGGTTGGACAGGGGCAGTTATTGGGCAAGCCAAGTCTTTTAACCGCCTACCCCATGTTGCTTGTTGGGGGCGGAAACACAACGTCGGTCAATGAACCTCGGGTAATTATGGGTAATTGATTTTGAATCAACTCTCAATCTGAAGTGATAATGATTGATGTTATCAGTATGAACAACTTTTATTGTATTGCAAATATCCAATTGTCGTGGCTCGTGATAGTGTCAACAAACTTTGTAGGGCTAATTCACAACGCCGTTTGAAACGGGTAATTACCGAAAGGTTAGTGCTTACTTTGTTCGGGTTACAACCAATGATAGTGCCCAATTAGAAGTCCCTCGACCTGACTATACCTTTTTTACTCGATTATCCCGTCGTTACTATTGACAAGGGTGTATAGTAAAGTTGTCAGCGCTAGTAATGAAGGCATTCACAGCGGATCTCGAAACCTCATCTTGCTCCGCCCTGTTCATTATCTATAGCACACTATGCACCTCACAGCTCTTAACAACACGATAAATAATGGCAGCTACCGATGATTCCAAATTTCCTTACGAACCCCTCAACACCAATGACTTCCCCATTAGGGTCCTCCAAGTTCAGCCGGGAGAGCCTTCAGAACCTCTCTCCTGCAAGCTCATAAACTTTGCAGACGCAACTAAACGAAGCTGGACTTGCTTATCCTACACATGGGGCACCGAGCCACCGAAGGAAGAGATACTCATAAACGGCGTATCCTTCCCAGTTCGATCAAATGTCTACGACTTCCTAAGACAGGCTCAGCGTCAAGGTCCCAGGAATTTGTGGATTGACTCAATATGCATCAACCAATCCGACATTCAGGAGCGTAATGCCCAAGTAGGCCTCATGAGTGAAATCTTTGGCGAGGCGGAGTTGGTTATAGTCTGGCTTGGTCAGACTTCACCAGCTTTGGAGCGTGCTTTTGAACTACTGGGCACTAGCTTCGATGCTGATACAGTGACTATCAGGGCGGCGGCTGGGCAACCTGTGTTTGTCAAGTTCTCACCAGATGAGTGCTCCTCACTCTTCGAAGCATGCTGTGCTGCGATTTGGTCTCGTCGGTGGGTAAAGCAGGAGATCATTCTGCCTGAAAGTGTCATCTTATCTTGTGGCAAAGCCTCTGTCAGGATTTCTGTCTTTTTTGCAGCCATGGACGCTTTGATCGATTATGAAACATTTCATGATCACATCACCCCTGCTTCCGAATCAGGCTGCGTGGAGCAGTCGAAAACATGCTTTTTCCATGCCAACAACTACAATCAGCGGCTCCGCCAATGCGTCAACGTCCTCGCTTTCTACTCAGCGACACGTGGCAAGCACAGACAGATCTCACTTCCTATGTTACTGGGCATGTTCGAAGATTCCAACTGCACAGACTTTCGTGATCATGTCTATGCTTTCCGTGGTGTGATGGAACAAGGCATGGCGTTGCCTGTGGACTACGATATGCGAAATATTGGAATGTTCCTCATGACACTCGACTTTATCGCCCGGACTACCCATCCTCGCTTACGCGGCGTCGATGCTGCTGAGAGGGATCTTCTTGTTGATTTACATCGCGGATTCAAGCTTACCGATAAGGATTTGGAGGATATTTTTGAAATTTGTCAAACCAGCTTACTAGTCCAGGTTGGCACTGGTTTCGAGATGCTACGCAAGGATATCTCTGTCTCCAAGTTTATGAGCTCTATCACTGATCGTGATGAATTTTTGGCATCACCATGGAGAAACAAGGAGCTGTGTAAAGATTGCGGAAAAGTCCTCCTGGGTGACCCAGAGTTGGATGAACATCACACCGTTCTCAACCAACTACGCACAGATCCAGAGCGAGATGTTTGGATCTACGGACTTCGAACTCGAGGTGGACCAAGTTTGGAAGGACTACGTGCTGTGTATGAGCCGCGCTGGCTATATGGCTGCAGTGATGACACAATGCAGCTGATAAAAAGCGGAACTTTTAAGGACCACCATTCTTTGGCATTATTATTTGATGCCTATGGGAAAGAAAAAGAGCTTCAAGAGTGGCTGGATGAGGTTAAGGATCATTTCGTTGTCATGGTTACTGATACGGATGATGCTGCTTATCAGATGCACGTTTTCATTCGACCTGGTTGCGATTCAGAAGAATGTTTACTTGCAAAAGACCCTGGACCAGCCTAGGGTTTTCTATAAAATCTATTTACAGAAGATAACCAAGAAAGTACACTCCATAACTCCATCCTCTCTGCATTACTCACTCACTACTCGCGTGTTGAAGAACTGCTATACCACTCATCACAGCCATAAGCATCCAGTGGTATCCCATATAAGTCGAAGTCGACCTTCCCAGAAATTGAAACCCCCCTGATCTCTGAACTGAAGTTGGGCTCACTTCATAGACCATCGCAACAACCTCTGCACTCTTTGGTCTGCTGGAACTAGACTTGCTAGTCCGACCAAGAGAAATAAGTTGCCATACCATGCTGTACATTCCACTCTGCGTTTCAGATGAAGCACGCCATTCGAATGATTCTGTCCTGCGACTCCCTTCATGTTCAACTCTCATAGAGAAACTGTATCTTGGATTCGACCTGGATCGATGGAAGGACATGGTTACTTCGTTGGCTGAGATGCTGTAGCTCGGCACGGCAGGCAGTTGAAAAGTGAAACGTTCTCCAGATCTGTTGCAAGAAACCATTGCGTCTCCAGCAAAGGTAGATCCAGGGTAGAGATATGAAGGGCCTTGCCAGCCACGGGGCATGAGGGCCGCGTAGATGACACTTGAGCCAGGCTCGGAGATGAAGAGTGCCATGGCGGATGAGGAAGTTGTCCATGTCAGTTGCATAGACTGTGGAAAGCCAACGCTGAGGACTTCATCTGATATCTCAGATGGCGTTCCAGGTGTTGAAGGTCCGCTCTCTACATTGTATGCTTCTGAAAGAGATGGAACGAAGGGAGGGAATATCATGGTTATTGAAGATAGATGGTTTGGGTATAATGGAATTGAATATAGGCAAACAATTACAATTATTGAACGATTGGATTTGTTGGAGAATGAAATGATAACGAAAGACTTGAAACTGCTACTTGAGTTTGATTTTCTTCCTATTCCACATACTCACGATAGTTATATACTCTTTCTCGTCGTACAATCCTCATCAACATTTGATATCTAGGAGCGCGCAGTTCCTCCGTATCGGGTTAGATTAATGTGGAGTGGACCCTTTGCCCAGCTGAAGTGATCGCATGTCTTACATCCCTCCGACTGTGGCTCCAGCAGGTCGGATCTGTCCAATTGAACAATATCATTGGTTAGAGCCTTATGATTATCTTTGCTAGAAGCGATGCATGACCCCTGTTTTGATCTGACACTCAGCCTCATCCGCCAATCTGCAAGGTTGACTGTTTCTATTCAGGAACCTTAATTTGGGGTCCTTGTATTGATTGGTAACTAGGATTCTCGGCCGATATAATTCAGCCTGGGGAGAGAGGCTTGTTTAGATATCTGGCGGTCAGGGGTTTAGATAAGGGGGCAAATTGTATTCCAAAAGGAAGAATGAAGCGCTGGAATGGCGGAGTAGACATTCAGAAAGTTGTCAGCAGGTTCGAGGCCTCATGATGAGTATAAGGGCTGATTAACTATCAAATCAAGTCTCCATTCTGATATCTCGAAGAAATTACATGTTCGAACGGTTTTTCTTATTTTGGTATGGAGGACGAGATGAGGTGATCAAGGTTGTCTGGAGTTTGCCACTGAGGCGGTACTCTAGGCTACAGAATAAATGGAGGTCAAGTGATACCAAAAGAAAAGCGATCGCATTAGTACTGTATGGCTAGTGGAGAAGGGGAGTCTTGGCCAGTCTTTTATAGCGTTGCTATCCTGGGACCATATTCCTAGAGGGGAGATTTATTCGATGTTTTGTCGCATATGTCTTTGGGAGTCTGCATCTCGAAAGCTTAGAATAGAAGGTCATTCGAAAGTTGCGATGTGGATATCTTCAACTCCTGAGTCCCTAAGGGGAAGGCCATTCGAGAATTAGATATATATTCAGGGTCGAGAAAGCAAATGCCAAGGCAAAGTCAATTTCTCCGCGTTCTATTCCTTGGCCTTTTCACGTACAAAGCGATCAGACAGATTGGGATTGTGCATACCAACAATGCACAATAATCAAGGAAAGAATAGCCAATAGAAATATTAGCGGCATTTGCTTCGGTTAATAAATTAAAGACAGACTACAGTAAGTTAACGGCTCGCCTTGCCAAACCTGTTTCTACTCCGCATCTCCAACCGCTGCATCACGATGATATGATGCAAACAAGTTCAACTCCCTGCCATTCCCTAAGACGGAAGCTCTAACCACTGGTTTTCTCCACAAAATCATGCTGATCCCCCATGTTTCTACCCCAAACTTCAGGGATTGCGACCGGGAATACTGAAGCTCGGTTAGAATTCCATGATGGTTTTCGTATAAATCGGCAATCTTCCTCGGCTTTGAATATGGTGAGGTTCTTTTTCCCTGCTCATTTTTGTAAGTGATATTTATTTGATCACAATGAGAACTTGGTTTGGTCGCGGTAAAAAGCTGCAGCGCGCAGTAACATCATGCTGTCTCTGCGCCTTCGTCCTCTACGGCTACGACCAAGGTGTCTTTGGCGGCATTCTTGAAAACGAAGATTGGTTACGCCAATTTGATGATCCTGGAGATACCCTGACTGGTTTCATCACGTCAAGCTATAACTTGGGATGTTTGGTCGGTTGTTTTAAGAATTTCGTCGTCGGTGAGAAACTTGGTCGACGATGGACCATTTGGGTTGCCATGGGATGGATTCTTGTTGGCGCGGCGTTGCAGGCGACTGCTTTTACGCGGGCTCATCTTATTGTTGGAAGAATTGTTACTGGTGTTGGTACTGGTCTTAAGACTTCCACGGTGCCTATGTAAGCTCACCGATAACATCGATGTCACAAATACTGATATTTCTAGGTACCAATCTGAGCTTTGCGAAGGCACGAAACGAGGCCGCCTCGTCTCAGCAGAAGTCATGTTCGTCGGCATCGGTATCGCGTTCGCTTACTGGTGGGACTTTGCCTTTAGTTTCGTCGGAGGACCCTTTGCTTGGCGCTGGCCACTTGCTTTCCAAGCCGTCTTTGCCTTTTGGGTTATCTTTGTCGTATTTGGTGTACCCGAGTCCCCACGATGGCTTCTCAATCATGGGAAGCGGCAAGAGGCTATTGAAGTCCTCTCAGCTGTCTACGATAAGCCCGTCGATCATCCTGACATTTTGCGAGAGGTTAATTCCATCGAAGCGGCTTTGTCTATGGAGGCTGAGGCCGAGGGCAGTACGTCTTGGGCATCGACTTTCAGGAAAGACAAGGTCAGCACGAGGTATCGGGTTTTCTTAGCTTGGTTTGTACAATTTATGAATCAAGCTGGCGGAATCAACTTGGTAGTATACTACATCCTCAGTAAGTCCCCAGAGAAGTCACTAAAAGTATCTACTAACATGGATCCATCAGCCGTCCTTACCAGCAACGTCGGTCTCGAACACCGCCTCGCCCAAATTATCGCCGGCTGCATCCAACTCATGTTCCCCATCGGTTCTCTTCTTCCTACTCTCGCTCTAGACAAGATGGGTCGACGATCAACCATGATGTGGGGATCAGCCGGACTATCATTCTCTATGATGATGGTAGCGGCGCTTTTATCGCAAGCAGATGATACGCCACGAGGAAGAGCTTTTGCTGCTGGGTCGGTAGCCTTCTTCTTTACGTATATGCTTATCTTTGGTGCTAGTATGAATTGTGTGCCTTGGGTTTATGTTCCTGAAATTTTACCGCTTCATGCTAGGACTAAGGGCACTGCTATTGGAGTTAGTTCGAATTGGCTTTGGAATTTCACAGTGGTGAGTATCCCGTTTTCGGACTTCTTGGATGTAACTAATGGAGAACAAGGTCATGATCACGCCCATCCTCATCAACCGCCTTCAGTGGAAAGCTTATCTCATCTTTATGGCGACCAACATTATTTTCGTGCCGATTATCTTCTTTTTGTATCCGGAGACTTCGAATCTGGCTCTTGAAGAGGTGGATTATATCTTTGCTCGTGGCGAGAACAGTATTCAAGTAGCTCGCGAGATGCAGAAGGAGCTTGCTCTTCATGGACGTTTGTCTGATGAGAGGCATCTTGGAAGAGGTGATATGAGAACTAAGTCTAAGGAGGGACATGATGAGCTTGTCGAACATGTGCATGCTTGATTTTATGCAAGTATTCTATTGAAATCTTGGCCAGGTCATACTCAGAAGATCTAGTTCTAGCTTCAATATATTGGTGATTTCATCCCGCATCGCATTATTACTTCAAACATGAAATAGGCGAGACTATTATGTCTGGTAAGAAGTGAAATAAATCCTTTTCAAGTGAGGATCATGGTAGACGCAGTGTTGTCAATATGCCGAGGTCATCAAGTAAGCTTCCGGTCTTCCCTCCGAGATCTGCCTCTCCACAACCCCTCTTCGGATAAGAACAACACCAGCGGAAAACACCCCCACAAACATCACTCTTTAACAGCATCCCACCCTCTGTCTTATAACACAGTACAGATTTGTCTCTAAGATTGAGATTCTAATTGCCAAACTGCAGCCATGACTACATATCATATCCGTGACGTCGATAATGACATCAAAGGCCGTCTGGCCCTTGTCACCGGGGCTAGGTATGAACATTCAACATCGGTTCAAGTAGACGTTACTAATCCATCCCCAGTGGTGGCATCGGTTCAGGTATCGCAAGAGCTCTGGCAGCAGAAGGTTGCGATGTTGTCCTGCACTGTAACTCTAGTCTGGTAAGCACCACCAAACCTATTACCAACCTCCACTAACAGTCGATACAGCACAAGGTCGAATCCCTATCCAAGGAACTGTCATCAAGCTATCCAGAGCAGATCTTCCCCTGTGTCTCAGCCGATTTAAGCAACCGCGATCAAACACGCGGTCTTGTCGAGAAAGTCTTTCAAGATTCTAAAACCTCAGCCAAGCATAAAGTAATTTCCATCCTCGTCGCAAACGCCGGTCTCGGCAGACGTATCCGTGATATCAAGGATATGGAAGAGGATGATTGGGATACTGTTATGGAAGTTAACGCGAGGAGTCAGTTTGTTGTCACAAAGGCTTGTTTACCCGGCATGCGTAGCCAGAGCTGGGGACGAGTGATTCTTATTGGGAGTATCTCGAGTATGGGTGGTGGAATTAATGGGTGTCATTACGCCGCTACTAAGGGTGCCTTGAGGTGAGTACCTTGGTCTTGGGTTTTCGGGTTGAAACGTACTAACCTCTGGAGCTCGATGGGCAAGAACCTGGCTACAGTCTTAGCTGGTGAGGGGGTTACTGTTAATACCGTAAGTCAAACACAGGATCTCTGTACACAAACTGACAATTATGCAGATCCTGCCGGCAATGATCGGTTTTACAGACATGATTCCTACCCCAAAGTCAACGTGAGTCTCTAGCCATATCAAACTTCTTTCTAATTAACTATACTGACTAAACCTGAAAGAACATGGACAAACAAAACAGACCTAGAAGAACTTAAGGAAACAGACCCAGGTCTCGCCATCGCCGCCAGCGTCCCGGTACGACGTCTTGGTCATCCTCAAGAAGTCGCCAACGTTGCAGTCATGTAAGTCACTCAGCCCCTCCCAGGCAAATAGTGGGCTAACAGTTTCAGGATGGCAAAGACTGGCTATATGACAGGACAGGATATCCTTTTGTCTGGGGGTCTCAAGTAGACGAACAACCAGCAAAAAGAAAAACATACAACACCAGGTATTCGCTGGTCGTCACCGACC